>MU392204.1:52883-166862 GCA_022578495.1 Nemania sp. NC0429 | reverse complement strand
TTTTATACACCCTAAAACCCACCCACTAATTACACGGCCCACGGTTTGCGTGGGAAATTTAAATTCGGTCGGCGTAATGGGCCACCAAAATTTTTTACCCCCCCCCCCCCCCCCCCCTTCTCCCTCTTGCTCTCCCCTGGTTCGTTTACACGAAGCCGTCCCGTCGGATGGGGAAAGTCAGGGCGTCCACCTTCTGCCAATCGATCGTCTCCCACCACTGCTGGACGTAGTCGCCCTTGCCGGTGATGCCGTAGTCCACGAGCCAGACGTGCTCCCAGGTGTTCAGGCACAGGAGGGGTACGACGTCGGTGCCGCCGGGGGCCTGGGGCTGGAGGTGGCCGGCGCCGTTGCCGGCGCCGGCCTGCGTGCGGTCGTAGAAGGCGCTCACCGTGTTGCGGTCGGCCGACGACGTGTTGAAGTCGACGCCCTGGCGCCGCCAGTGGGCCGCCGTGTAGGGCGAGCCCGCCAGGTACGTGGTCAGGATGCGCAGCTCCATCGTGTTCGCGTTCTTGACCAGCCACACGAACCCCGGGCCGAACATGCCCAGGGCCGTCGACAGGAACTCGCGCCGCAGCGTCTCGAGGGAGCTGAAGTTCCGCTCCAGCTCCTGCCGTAGCTTGGGCGGTATGCGGTCCTCGGACGGCTCGAACTGCACCGATCCCGATCCCGGGACGGCGACGTTCTCGGTAGCGGGCGACGTCCCTGGGGAGATGTCCGTCTGGCTCGCTGGAGGAGGTGGTGCTGCGGCGGCTCGGTTCTCGTACACGGTCTCTAGATTGACGAGCTGGCTGAAGAAGAGGTGGTTGTTGTGCGCCATCGAGGCATAGTTGAAGACTGCCGCCTGCGCCGGGTCGCGGGCCGCGCTCTTGAGGATGGTCAGGGGGGTCTGGGACTCGTAGTCGGTTCCTGCTCGAGGGCGACGAGATTAACACGGAAATGGACACAAGATCGGGAGAGCGAAAAGACGGTGGTATGTACCGGCGGTCAGGATGTTCAGCCTGTCCACGATATGTTCCATGTACTTGGTCCAGGCTATCGAGAAGCCGTCTGGACTCAGCAGCCCCGGCACCCCCTGGGCATGTCTGAAGTGGTCGAGTATGGGGACCGAATGCACTGAGCGGTTGAAGAGCCTTGTCGGCCGCAATAGGGCCCTGCTTTGCGGTATCCTTAACCTGGGGCGTAACATGGTCGTGTGTGGTGGTTGTTTTTCCGAGGTTTATCACTTGTTCGAGATACCACTGAAATGCTGTAATGGCGGGCCTTACATTTTTCTGGCTGCCAAGCTCAATTGAGAGTAACTTCGCTCTGATTGGCCAGTCGTGTGAAGAGGTACCTACTACAACTTCGTAGCCAATGGAAAATTCATTTTGCCGATTTAGGCCCGCTGTCAGGGCTCTCGGCTACCTAACTGCCAGACTTTAACAGCTATATTGATGTACGAAGGTGGTAGTACTTCGTAAATACTAGACGATATGTAGATACAACGGGATTCACTTAGTTTTATCCAACAGATATTCTTTCAATTTACCGTTATCATATCTCACAGACAACTCCTAGAACATGCCATCATTTCGTTATGTTACATACAATAAATCCCTGCGCCGTGCGATGCATCCATCAATGTGAAATGTCGAGAGAATCAAGCTCGACAAGAGAAGAGTGAGCCGCTGGTCAATACTTACCATCCTGATAACAAGTCAAATAAATGGCCGTGCAAAACAACGACTCTCCCATACCACCACTACCATTATCGGATTTTTCAAAGTCTCTTTCTAATACTCGGGGCAATGAGTGAATAAAAGAGTGATTAATCCTCCATGAGACCCAGCATGTCCAGCTCGGTCTTGACCATTCGTTCGAATTCCTCGCGATCGATACCGGATGCCTGAGATAGCAAGAACAAGCTCTTGATACTGCGAGAGACGTGCTGCTTCACGCCGAAGTTGTTCTGTTCCTGGAGCGCCGCCGCCGCCTCGAGCTTTTCTACTGACGCGTGGGAGCCGGTGCTCGACGCTGGCCGTGGCAATGGGTGGACGAGATTAGGATCGTCGCCGCTCTTCGAACGCGGAGAGCTCGATCTGGGTGGCTCTGCCAACGTCCACGAGCCCTGGATTCCATTCTGCGCCACTTCCCCGTCGCTTGGTTCATTCCGTGTCGCGTCCGTTGCTCCCGAGGCTAAGCCCAGTGGCGGGGAAACGTCCACGTCGGCCTCCTCGTCGGGGTCGTGGTTGTCCATGGCCGGCTGGACGTCGTCGTACTGAGCATAGTAGTCGTCTTCGTTAGAGCCATTCCACGCCCGTGTTGTCTGTGGTGCTGGCGATCTTTTTGCGGCGGGCGTTTTTGCGCCTGGTGTGGCATCGTATTGTGCCCAATAGTCGTCGTCGTCATCCTCATCCTCTTGTCCCCTCGCCTGGCTGTTATTCAAAGGAGGATTGACAATCGGGACGGCTGTCGATTTTGGCTGTTTTGATTCTCTAAATTGCCTCTCGGCCTCGGCTATTGCTGACACCCCCCCAAACGACGAAAAGGGTGATGGCGTGTCTGCCACGGTAACCTCGCCGACCCTCCAGCCTTCTCCGTCCTCGACGGTGCAGTATGTGAGCAGAATACCCAGTTCCAGGCCCGTAATTACGACAAAGGCCTGCAGAGTCTCCTCGTCTAACCGCCGGAAACGAGTTTCCGCATCGTAGTCCCAGTCGATCTCAACTTCGCCAGACGCGGGGTGTGGCTCCAGCCGCTCACTTTGCGCGATCTTCGTCAACTTCGGAACCTTGGAAACATCATAGCATAGCAGTCTTATCCATGGGTCGTTGGATGAACTGAAAGACAGGAGGTGGACACGCTGCCGTAAGATTGGTGTGAGGAGGGGTAAAACCGATTCTGACGGTTGTAGAGAAGCTGCAGCAGCACGAAGCGCGGGAATCAGAGGACCAATGGCCTGCTGGAGATCTGGTGGTCTAATTGGCGAAACCGTCATCGTGAGAATATCCCCGCCGCGAGTTCTCGGAAGACAGAATAAATATTTTTTTTGTTTAGTTGTTGTCGTTGCTGCTGTTGCTGTTGCTGTTGCTGTTGCTGTTGCTGCTGCTGTTGCTGTCGAGAGGCGTACGCTTATAATAAGTCGTACGTGGTGGATCCCTGCTAAGCTGTCACATGTGATGTGATGGAAAGCAGCTGAGCCGCTGAGTCAAAGTGGCCTTGCTTGGGAGGGACAGCTCCACTTGTGCCTTTGCTGTTTCGACGAGGCAGCCGAGGGGGCGTGATATGCTTTCAACAAGGCCCGCGATGAGGAAAGGGTCTCCGTAAGTTGGTAGATGAGGTGGGGGATAAGGCGAGATTAAAAGAAGCCGGCTAGGGGGATGAGGAACGGGTTGGGCTAAGAGGGATTCCTTGTATTTATGAGGTAGATACTTCGTATCCTCAGAAGAACTGCAGGGTCGTGATTTGAGGGAACATGGATGCAGATGACGGGCCTCGTTTAATCACGATCACGAACGATGGTAATACTGTAACGGCGAGGCGACGAAGACGGTAGTGCCAGACGTCGGTTACCTTAAGTAGTAGTCTGTAGGTCAGTGATTTCGTATGCGGCTGTTCGGGAGATCAGCCATCTATGCACAGCAAACGACAGAGTTTCCGGGTAGATGCTGGGTCTTATAGTGTAGCGAGCCGTTCCCCGTTGCTTTAATCTCATCTCGCCTCGGGCGGACGGAAGACAGCAAGGATAATTATGAGGGGCACGCTAATGAAAATGAAATACCTGACGGCCCTAACCGGGTTCCGTGACCTATTCTCACGGGGGACTAATGCTTCAGGTAGGTAGCACCTAATCGTCTACATGTTGTAGGCAGCTTACCAATAGAGCCCTACAACATAGCTATATCTCGCAGTTGGTTCCGAGGCTCGAGAGACTTCTTTGGTCGAGTTGACATCACTACTGTCAACTTCTCCTTATATATGATGATATGATTGGGGATGCTGCTGGCTGGTGACCGGCAACAATTGGAGATCCATGCAAGTGTTCATGCGGGGAACTCGCCACATGGGCTCTTAGCCTGCCCAGTAGTACTTCGGCCAGGCTACCACAGCGGTACTTAACTCACCTGTACGTGGAGTGTAGGTACTTAATATAGGTACAATTTGAACTTCTGGCTGCTTAGTATCGGTTGTAGGTATCGGTAGTATCGGTATATCGGTAAGATGTAGGTGTCGTCACCAAACCATTCGGGGCTAAGGTAAGGTACTAGTATGAGAGGATCCACCAATTTACCTCTTACTAGGCCGGGTCGGTATCGTCATCAGAAGAATCCATCCTGGTCGGTGTCAAAAATAATTTCGCCGACGACCGGCGAATTGTTATCTCGACTTTGGCGCTAGCCAAATACCTACACCGTTCACGTGTCGAAACAAATCGGTAGATAGACGGCTTCTCTTTAGAACACGTCGTGGCTGCAGAGTACCTGTCGAGAGAGCAGAAAACGAAAGGAATCGCTCGTGCAAAGACCCTGAGTCCGGGCAGGGCCCTGGCGGATGTATGTCGCAGACTGGCCAACGTCTCCAAGATGAGGTATGTTAGCAGATTGCTTGACCCTTCCAAGCCCCCTCCGGAGAGCGTTTCAGTGGCGTGGAGCAGGTCGAAAGAAAGACCTAGGCTAAGTTAACTGATGGACTCGCTATCTCGTAGGGCTCGCGACGCCAGGTGGTCATGGCCGGGGCCACGGCCGGCCTGATCTCGAGGTTCGTCATCGCACCGCTCGATGTCGTCAAGATCCGGCTGCAACTGCAGTCGCACTCGCTTTCGGATCCGCTGTCCCACCGAGACCTGCGCGGCTCGCCCATCTACAAGGGCACGCTGCGGACGATGCGGCACATCGTCAAGCACGAGGGGCTCACGGCGCTGTGGAAGGGCAACGTGCCGGCCGAGCTGATGTACGTCGCGTACGCGTCGGTCCAGTTCACGACCTACCGCTCGGCGACGATGCTGCTGCACCGCCTGTCCGGCGGCGAGGCGAACCGCCTCCCGCCCGCCGCCGAGTCCTTCATCTGCGGCGCCATCGCCGGCGCCACGGCCACGACGACCACGTATCCGCTGGACCTGCTGCGCACGCGCTTCGCCGCGCAGGGCAACGACCGCGTGTACACGTCGTTGCGCAGGGCCATCTGGGAGATCCGCCGCGACGAGGGGCTGAAGGGCTTCTTCCGCGGCCTGACGCCCGGCCTCGCGCAGATCGTGCCCCTCATGGGCATCTTCTTCGCCGCGTACGAGGCCGCGCGGCTCCCGCTCGGCCACCTGGACCTGCCGTGGGGGTCCGGCGACGCGACCGCCGGCGCCCTCGCCAGCGTCACCGCGAAGACGTGCGTGTTCCCCCTGGATCTCGCACGCAAGCGGATCCAGGTGCAGGGCCCCACGCGGAGCCGCTACATCCACAAAAACATCCCGGAATACGCGGGCACGATCCGCACCATACGGAAGATCTTCAAGCACGAGGGGACGAGGGGCCTCTATAGGGGGCTGACGGTTAGTCTGATCAAGGCGGCGCCGTCGAGCGCCGTCACCATGTGGACTTACGAAAGGGTCCTGAATTTTCTAATCGCCAAGGGGATTCCATAGACCCGGCGGTTTAAAGGCATGTAGATTATAGGCACTTACATAGCGTGAGCGGGTGGCGGGACATTTTTGACTTTTGTACGAATAGGCGGACACTCCTGGTACTGGTATTGGTTGCGTGGATACGGCTAAGTTGCGCAACGGCATGAAATTTGATACCCTATAGACATGGAAAGATTGATTACGGCAGTATACACATACATATCTTCATCTTCTCAATCAATGTCGGTTTTGTAACTCTCATGTAGGTGCTGGCGGAGTTGTCCTGTTAACATGTCCTGGCTGCCTAAAGGGATTCAACCTGAATAGACAAAGAGAAAAAAAAAAAGGTATGATTCTATTCGGTCCTGTATGGTACAAACAGCCGCCCTCTCCCTTGTAGGGCACAATCACTCCAACGAAAATCCCGTTTATTTTCCTTTCTTGACCCAGTCCTCGACGACATCGCGAGCCTCGCCGACCTTGTCTTCGACGTAATCCCTGCCGAGCTCGGCGTGCAGCTTGGTCATGTGCCAGGCCCGCTGGAGGCCCTCGCGCGTGCGCACGTGCGCGTCGGCGACGGCCGGGAACCGCTTCTCGTACGTCCACAGCAGGTCCGCGACGTTGGCCATGGTGACGGGGACGACGACCCAGCCGGCGCCGACGCCCAGCGCCAGGGGCAGGGAGGCGCGCAGCAGGATGTTGCGGTTGCGCGACACGATGCTGCCGGCCATGGAGGCCACGAGCACGTAGACGAGGCCCGGCATCAGCTGCTCGCCGCTCTCGCGCGGCGGCGCCAGGGACGCCACGGTCGACGTGAAGGACTGCTCGAGCGTGAAGGCCCGGTCCACGGCGGCGTTGACGCCGTCCTCGGCCGACACGGCCTGCCTGTACAGGAACAGGCGGGCCTTGCCTATCTGGGCGGCCAGACGGTCTGTGGGCGTCGGCCTCCGCGTCACGACATGCTGGTGCTGCTGCTGCTCGTCTTCGGACTCGGGGAGAGGTTTCGACGACGCCGGGATGGTGTCGGATGCCGGGGAGGGTACGGGGGTGGCGGTGTGCTTGGGGATGGACGTCTCGGAGTCGTCGTAGATGGGCTTCTTCTTGGGTTGGAGAGAGTACCCTCGAGGCTGCTGCTGTTGTGGTGGTGCCTCAGCGAGCGCAACCGAGGGGAATAGAGCTCCTCCCGCCAGAGTGGCGGCCATGAGCGGCGCGGCGACCCTCTAACACGGCGAGTTAGTTATTTTTTTCTTCTTCTTTTTTTTGTAAATAGTAATTGGAAAGGCCTGGCTGCTGTCTTACATGTCGTAGAAGCACCCTCGCAGCCATGTCGACGACCAATTGCCGTGGGGGCAGGTTATAGATGTGTCTGGAGATCGTGAGGTGAATTCTTGATTATTTTCAGAATGGGACCTCCGTCACTGACAGCCTCTGGGCTCAGCTAAGGCAGTACCTAAATTGCAAGTACCCAGTACCTTAGGCTAGTGCCATTTCATTATGTACCGAGCTGTACTCTTGTAAGTACCTTCTAGATTATTTCTGCGGCTATTTCCGGGCCTTCGGGATTTTTATAGTGGAATTCGTAGCTGCTACACTAGTGATGAAGTGGCTCAGCACCTACCCGCGAAATCGCGATATCGCGATATCGCCTGCACAATCTTGCGCCGGTTGCGCAATTAAACTTCTTCAACTCGTCTCTTCAAATTCTCTTCTTCCTCTCTTTTGTTCATTTGTGCGCACTCCCTTGTCGCCACTTGTACATACTTGTTATACGCATAGAAATATGTAGTATCATGCTCGACGCACCATGATCAAAGCTGTACGACCTGGTCTGTGGACCTGTTCGAGATGTATTCAGCAAGCAACCCGAATTCCACGATTATCTCCACCATCGCCTCTACGACGACTACCGCCGAGGCGCTGGCTTTCTGCCGTGTCCGACGCTGCTCGTTCTCAAGATGCCGTGTCCCATCTGCCCGCCAACTACGCCACAGCTGATCCAAAGCACGACGATGCCCTCCTACGGCATATCTTTGATTCCCCGCCCTCTTTCCGCGGCCTCTTACAGCCCTTGCTGAAAAGCGCAGGCCGGAACAGCGTCGGGTTATTCCGAAATAAATACCTGACCTCGCCTCAGGGCTTCTTGACGTTCGCCGACATCACGATAGCCAGGGCTTCGAGGCTCGTGGACAAGGTTACGAATGCCTCGACTGTGGCCGAGTACAAGACGCTGGTCAGGGATCTCGACAGGTTGAGCGACCTGCTCTGTCGCGTGCTCGATGCCTCGGATTTCGTGCGCATAACACACCCCGATGTCAAGACTCAAGAGGCGGCCTCTGTCGCGTGGTCCAAGGTCTACATGTACATGAACCAGCTCAACACTTCGACCGCTCTGAGCGACCAGCTTGGAAAGGCCCTGGCTAATCCTGAAGTCACGGCAAGCTGGAATGAGGAAGAGCGGACAGTTGCGAAGCTGCTACAGCAGGATTTCAAAAAGTCGGCAATTCATCTCCCCAAAGAATATCGAGATGCCTTTGTGGACGTATCTCAGAGTATCAGCGAGCTGGGTGCCGACTTTGTTGATCATGTAGAGCCTGAGAAGCCATTTCTTGAACTACCAAGCAGTCGATTTCAGGGCCTCGATCCCCAGATGGCTCGGCAGATGGTTCGACGCGGCATTCTCTCTTTACCCACCATGTCCTCTGCGGCCACGATGGCGTTGAGGAGAGTGCACGATGAGGAAACCAGAAGGGAAATTTATTATGCCACGCGAACAGCATCCAAACGCTCCGTCGAAACACTGGAGAACATGCTCAGGCTACGTGCCCAACTTGCCACTCTCTCGGGCTTTGATAGCTATGGACAGATGGCTCTTCAGGACAAGATGATGGCGAAGACCCCGCAATCCGTCCACCAATTTCTTCAAGCCTTGTCGAAACATAATTCCTCCTTCGTCGAGGCTGAAGTCAATGATCTTATAGAGGAGAAGCGCCAAAAACAGGCACTCTCTGGTGATATTACGCTTCAACCTTGGGATAGAGACTATTATATGGAAAGTATACGTGCCGCGATGCGATCAAGGCGGAAAACGAACTATTCTTTAGCTGCCTATTTCTCTCTGGGTACCGTCATGCAAGGCTTGTCCAGGCTTTTCAGCCGGCTGTATGGGATACGGCTAGTTCCTAGGGAGACGCTGCCCGGAGAAACATGGCATCCCGACGTGAGGCGGCTCGATGTCATCTCCGACACAGATGGGCATGTGGCCGTTCTATACTGCGATCTCTTTTACCGGGAAGACAAGTCCCCTAATCCTGCTCATTTCACCGTGCGCTGCTCGCGCGAGATCTCGACAGATGAGATCCAGGAGACGTGGGAGCAGAATGGCCAGGGAGGTTTACCTACCTTTGAAACGCCTTTGGAGGCGGCTAATGACGGCATGCATGTCTCCCAGCAATCTGGTTCGGTAAAACAACTCCCGACGATTGCCCTGATATGCGATTTCCACCAAAACAATGAAGTGAGGAGTCGGCCCGCGTTGCTAGATTATTACCATATGGAGACCCTGTTCCACGAGATGGGCCATGCGATTCATTCCATCTTAGCTAGAACTTCCCTCCAGAACGTTGCCGGGACACGGTGTGCGACTGACTTCGCCGAGCTGCCCTCGACGTTGATGGAGCATTTCTGTGCCGATCCCTCCGTTCTCGCGTTATTTGCTCGGCATTACGAGACAGACGAGCCCCTGCCGTATCATATGGTGGCGGAGAGATTACAAGTTTTCAACCGCTTCGAGGCATCTGACCGAGAAAATCAGATTATCCTCGCCATGTTAGACCAGCAATATCACTCAGCGGCCGTGCGGGACGGCGATTTCGACTCCACGAGTGTCTACCTTGATATTCAAAGGAGGTTTGGGAAGTTACCGCCGGATCCTTCGGGCACGAGGTGGCAGGGCTTCTTCGGACATCTCTTTGGATACGGCAGTACATACTACAGCTATCTGTTCGATCAGGTGCTCTCAGAGCGCGTATGGAGAATTGTCTTCTCGGCGGGCCAGAACGGGGCCGCACTAGATAGAGAAAACGGCGAGCGACTGAAGGAAAACCTCCTCAAGTGGGGAGGCAGTCGCGATCCCTGGAGATGTCTTTCTGATACCCTGCGTGACGAACGCCTGATTGATGGGGACGAGAAGGCGATGCGCCTCGTAGGGAGTTGGGGTATCAACGACGACTTACAAGGCTGACGGCGTCTTTCGCGTGTACATACTTTCGTACTGACTTGCCGTGAAGGGAGCCCAGTGATAGACATGAACATATTTTAGCCGATAATTACATAGACCCATTGTAAAAAAGAGAGAGGTGGTAGGCGAGGTAGGCAACAAAAAGAGAAGATAGATACCCTTACACTACAGGTACGACTTATTGCTACCTATAGTAGGTAGTATTCTAGAATATGTCAGCAACAGGAAGCTGATTCGCCCGTTCCCTCGTCCTGGCACGTGTGATCCCGTCTCGCTAGGGAACGGCTTCAATCACGATTCGTCGGGAGTGGCGTTCCCATATTTCCCAACATATTTATGTGCAGCAGATGTGCAATCTGGTCTCTGGTCCGCGCGTGCGCGCGTTCGGTTCGGCAAAGCAACCTCATCGATAGTGCGACCGGATTAGGCATGTGCGCAATTTCAATAATGTGCTGTTTTTGGACTTGCCAGGCTCCGGACCCAGAGTTTGGCCTCGCGATCGCGCGTCTAGGCCCTGTTCTCCACGCTCCATGGGCGGCGCCTCGAACCGGCTGAAGACCGGGGGAGCCGCTTCAGCTATCAGTTTCGGGAGAAAGGGGAACCCTCTTTTTCTTCCCTACCTACCACTACCAGTACGGTCCCTCTTATCCTAGGTATATCTTTGTACGCGAACCGTTGCAGTCGTTCGCTTCAGCTTGTAACGTGTGGTCCTCAATTTATTGATTTTTGATTTATTTTTTTCCCTCTCTACTTCGTATACCACCTCGCTTTGCTACCCCCCCGGCCCCTTGGCTTTCATTTATTTAGGTATTACTTACTATTCTTTTCCCACTTTTACGATGGAGCGCAACCTGCCGCATTGCCGACCTGCCCAGGTACCCTCCAGGCTACGATCCATTACTTCCTACCTCCTGACATAGGTATCTGCCCGTATCTCAGGAGTGTCGTGTAGTAGGTAGGTATAAGGTATTTCCTTTTTGTCATCATGACTGCAAAGCAAGTATGTACCTAGGCAGGCTACACAGTAAGTCTGGTAGGTACTTCGTGAGGTAAGGTTACGTTAAATTTGGTGTTCGGTCTTTCTCAGAAAGCGAGGTTGGCTGGCTGGCTGGCTGGCTGGCTCGGACGGTATGATGCGGCGGGTCTTGGGCGTTCTCTTATTCCGTCTTGTCTTGTCTTGTCTTGTCCTGTCTTGTCTTGTCTGGCTGGTCTCGTCTCGTCTTCTTATCTTTTTTTCCCTCCATCTCTCTTCGGATTTCTCTATCTTCTTTTGATCCCTTCCCCCTCTCGTTTCGACAGCGGATCGCCTGGTTAATATAGCCATCGTTCGACTACCCATCTCGCTCACTTATCAGGGGTTAGGAAGCATCCAATCGTTTCCCAGCGACCCCCAGATCGGATCGGTAGGGAGGGAGGCTCGAGAGTTTGGGACGGAAGTTGCTACGGCGTCCGTATCGACCCGGCCTACCTTTTTCTTACTTACATGTCTAATACCTACTTAGGTATCTACCTAGACGCACCCAACCACGTCACTCATGCCATACATACTTTACATACCCTATCTACCTTACATAAGAACACGGGCAGAATATAACATAACTACGCGTACGGGGCGCTCGCTACTTTTATCGAAAAAAGTTTTTTGATGAGATTGAAAATAAGTAGGCCGGTGTTGACTTACTTATATGCCCCTAACGGAGAATATTGTTCTTATACCCACTCTCGTCGTCTAGCTCCCGAGGAGACATCCTCCTCATACAAGGGTCTTTTATACTCCGACGTGGGATCGATTCGCGAGGGTTAGGAGCAAAGCAAAAGCACCTAGCAAGGGGGTCGCGGCCACCGCATAGCATTCAATTCTCTAATTGACATCCGCAACCCAGCGGTAGAGAATCAACCCCCCTCCCTCGTCTTAAACTCAACCTCACACCCTCACACCCCCCGTCGACTCTACTCTCGCGATGGCACGACGACGAATCCCACCAACCCTCCTCGCTGTCCTGTCTCTCCTCTTCACCATCACATCCCTCCTCCCTCATACGACGACAGCACAATCTCTCCCCTCAAACACCACCTCCACAAATGGCACAGACGCGTCCCTGCCCCTCTCAAACACAAACACGACTTCTCCCTCGAACTCGACCCTCCCAAGGCCGGCTCTCAAGATCGCCGACAGCAGCGGGACCATCTACAGCTACGCGGGCTGCTGGAACGAGTCGGCGGGGCTGCCCGGGACGACGGGTCTGCGTTCGCTGGACGGCATCAACGAGGGTCTCCCGGGCGTCATGACGGTGGCGCGGTGCCTCGAATTCTGCGCCTGGGGCGACCGCGAGCACGGCGCGTACCGCCTCGCGGGCCTCGAGTACGCGCGCGAGTGCTGGTGCGGCGACGAGCTGAACCCCTTCTCCGTGCCCCTGGCCGACGACCGCTGCGACTTCGGCTGCGACGGCGCCAACACCACCGCCTGCGGCGGCTCGCTCAAGCTCACCGTGTACAACGCCACCCACGGCGTGCCCGACCGCAAGGGTAGGAACGGCGCCGCCGAGTGGAGGCGGCGGGGGGCCCGGGGGGCCGTCGTGGCGGGGACGACGACGATGGGGCTCGTCGTATGGGGACTGGTGCTGGGAGCCTTGTGAGAGGCGGACCGGGAGACAGGACACACATGACCGTGTGGGCGTTATATGATAGGCACTTATTTTATGTGCCGGGGTTAGGTAGGATATTGCTGGTCGGCGCGGGCTGCTTGGGAGGCGGGAGGGGAACGAAGGGAGATTGGGGGTCGTGTCCAATCGGTCGGCACGAAAAGCGTTCTAATTCTTAATGAATAATGGATCGCCCATGACTTTGTTGTCTGTCTCTCTTTTCCTTTCGCGGATATCTTTTACGAGGAAAACCAAAATTCGTTAGGGAATGGATGGGCGGGAAATCACACTAACTAAGAGGGGAGGGGCGCTGGGCTTTATATATCCTTGGACATCACCACAATAGACATTATCCTCATCAAAACAGGGTATCCATGAGAATTGAAACGAATCGAGGAGTGTAGGCGGCTTATTCTATACTCAGGGGTCCGAGCCCCCGGGACTGAACTGCTTTTTGAGCTTCTTCCTTGACATCCCGTACCACGGCGCGCCAGGCTGCTTTCCCGGGGTGCTCAGCCGACCCATCTTCGTCGACGAGGAAGTCCAGCCATCTAATCAGTTTCTGGGCTTTATCCATGTCTCTCTCTTCAATGATGACTTTAGCGAGGTACTTCGCAAACATCTGTACGTCCCTCTGATGGGGCCCCTCTTCGCTAGTTTCTCCGTACCAGCTACTCAGCATGTCCCTGATCGCCGTGAGCGTGGTCGCCTTACCGCCCGCGAACGAGATCTTGGGCGGTCGGGGGAGGAACTGCAGCCTCGTCTGGCCTCCAGGCAGGCTGTCATCTCCGTCATCGTCTTGGTTCCGCTTAGGATTGATCTTGAGATCTAAACCCAAGCGCTGGGCCTTGCGTCGCCGGTGATCCTCAAGGATTTCGTTGCGCACGTCCTCGGGTAGCTCCACAAGAAACTCGGGGTCCAGCTCTTCTACTTCCTCTAGCCTCGCATCGTCGGCCTGCTTGCGCGGGAAGAGGCTAGTCTGCACAATCCCTGCATTTGCATCGGCGAGCCGTTCCTTTGGGCGGGGTCCACGGCGCTTCGTAGGCGTGGTTTTCTTGGTCAGCTGGATTAGCCGGTCTTTGCGTGGGGACTGTGGTGGACGAGCCTGCGCCGGCCGTTGTTTATAAGAGGTCAAAATTTCGGCCTTCATGTCTTCCGGGAGAGCATTGAAGACTTCTGGGTCGAACTCGGGCGGGATCTCATTAACTAGGTCTGGGCTTTGTGTCCTTGACTTCGTTGACATCCCATCTTGTGCTACGGAGCTGCTTCTGGCTCGACCTTGAGCCATCAATTTGCTTCGAATATCTTGGGGTAGTTCTGCGAGCACGGCAGAATCGGGATTAGATGGCAAGATGAATTGAGTCCCTGCGATGTTGAGGGGCATATGAGCCTTCACATCTCTATCACCTGCTTGAGCTATCATTAAAGCCGGATGCGGGCCGTGAAGCTTTGGCTTCCGTGGAGTCAGTGGCCCATCAACAATCGGGTCCGGTATGATACAACGCTCTCGATGTTGGTCTGCAACGTTAGCATCCTGGATGGGATCCTGAGCAGGCTTCTTGGCAGACCCAACGGTCTGGAAAGTTCCAAAATTTAACTTCTTTTGACTTCCATCAGGACCGGAATGGCTGGCCTTGATAGGCTCGAGCTTTGTTAACTGGACGCCCAATCCACGTAGGTCGCCTGGGCTGAAGTTATAGAAACGGAGAATTGAGACTGCTTCTTTCGCTAGAACCTGATGATCATGGGTCGCAACGCCGAACGAGGCACTTTTGTTGAAAGTATCGCATTTCCCATGACCTAAATGTTTAGGTGGATCAAGCGGCGCGTCTAACGACCGCCTCATGATCTTCATCGTGAGCTGCTTGCCTTTGACTTGTTCATTTAGTAATCGTCTTTCTAACTCCTTGCAGAGGTTGAGCACAAACTCCTCAGCCTCTTCCTGGCTGATGAATCGAATACCCCAGTTGACCTCAGCCGACACAGACTTTCGGATTGGCTGATTTCCAACCTCGGTCTTGTCTATTCCTCGAGCATAATCCCAAAGCTTCTCCCCGGTCTTGGGCCCGAGGGTACTAACCAAACGCTCTTTGGAGGTTTGTCGGATGTCACTGACGAATTTCACCCCTATTTCTTCAAGCTTGCCGGCTGTACTATATGCAACGCCAGGTAAATCGTCTACTTTGAGTCCTCCAAGGAAGCTTTGTATCTCCTCAGGTTTGATCTGATACTGTCCCGCTGGCTTTGCTTTTCTGAGAGCGACCTTTGCCAACAATATATTACCCCCGATACCAACCGACACGGCGCACCCCGTTCTCTCTTTAATTTGATCTCGGAGAGACAACGCGATTCGGTCTGCTTCTTTTTGTTCTCGCCATATGCTCCCTTCGTCTATCCCGGAGCCGGTTGACCCGACGGTGGAAAGGATAAATGAAGTTGCATCTATCAAGGCCTCGTCGATGCTCACGCTTTGCACCACGCCTTCAACTTCTAAGATGCATTCATAGAATAGCTTGCTTGCATCTTCGTAAGCGGGGAAATCATAAGGGAGAACCTTGAGCTCAGAACAAAGCTCCTTAGCTCGTTTCATCCACATGCCATTCTTGACTCCGAATTTTCTTGCTGCGTAATTGCAACTGGCAATTTCCGACCCATCGCCTGTACCATGCGCAACCGCAGCAGGCTTGTCAATGAATTCGGGCGCCGATTTGAGGGACACAGCACAGAAGAAGCTATCAAAATCGACGTGCAAGATATATCGTCGCCCGCCGGGCTTCCTCTTTGTGAATTGGTTCTGCTGACTCTTCTCAGCTGCAAGCCTTTGCATCTTCGACTTCAGCTCAGCTTTCCAAGTCGACAAATGATGAAGGCGGCTTTCAGAGTAATATTGTTGTATAAAATCGGGGTTAGCAGTCGATGATTTTTTCATTCGAGGATCTTGAAGCAATACGGCGTTATGTTCCTCAGAAGTCATAGGCTTGCGCTGTTGTGGCGGTATGTCGGGCCCGGTCTCGCCCATGTCCATAGTGCCTGTAACACCCGACATAGTCGATAAGGTGAGCTCGGCAGCGTCCTCCATCTTGGATTCATCCGCGGGGTCATAATCTGCGGCGCCATCACTAAAATATTGAGGAGTGTCTCTGGAATTGTACCCCTGGTTGATGGTAGAGGCAGACGGATCAGTGTTGCCTGAATCATCCTGGAAGAGGAGAGTATCCGCCCGCGATCCCCTAGGCCGGCTGGGTGTGCCATCTAGAGTACTAGCAAACTCTCTCATCTGCGTGGCGTAGAAGCTATTATCTGTCTGCTCTCGGTATGCAGACAGCGGCGATCGCGGCGTGCGGGCTTGAGTAGAGATCCCATTTCCATCCAGCTTGAGAGTCTTCTGGCGTGGGGTTTCCTCGATGACGCGGTAGTCAGTCCAAGGCAGGAGTCTCCCGGCACTGATGGAATCAGCCACCCAGGCTGGCTTCACGATTCTATACTTGTTCAAGTCAACCACTTTCTTCGGTGGCAGACTCGAAGCGATGATGTGGGTTGCCATGGTCTTCGAATCAAGGTACTGAAGGAAGCCGGCGCCATGCTGCACCAGGTCGCGGTGGAGGCTACGACGGATCAGCTAATATGATTCGGCTTTGGGGACGACCTGTCGACTCACACGTGAAGTGGTGGCTGCGTATAACCGCTTACATGGGCGACAACACCTTTGAAAAGTTGTGGCTTCTCTGGCGACGAGGCCCTCAGTTCCGAATCAAGGTTTTGAAGCTTGATCTTCTTGCGACGGAAGTAATCCGAGAAGCCACCGAAAGCGCTCGGCTCATATTCCTCGCCAGCTTCATCGGAAAATACGTGACTCTCTATGCGCTTCCGTACAGCGTTTGAGTTGTTCTCAAGACGGCTTCCCATTTTGACGTGTGGCGGATTCACCTGAGCGCATCGGACTTAATCGGTCTTTTTTTGAGATGCCCATGGCCGAACAAGACCATGATGGATTCATATGCGATGAAAGAGGTAGATTTCACGTACACCGTCGAATATTATTGTATGTCATCCTGTGACGCACTGAAGGAAGATGATAGGGACAGGAGTTAGGTATTAGGAACACTAACGACTGATTGTAAGTGGTACTCGGCGCGAAAGGGTTCGGTATATGCAGTCTGACGCGATCCATTTACACGTCGTCCCGTGACTAAACGAGTTGACCCCACTATTTCAGCCACACCACTTAGGATAGGTACCGACGTACCTGTACTGTGCCAACCTAACCTTATCTTCAGTGAGTTCTCGTAGCTGCAGTGTACCTACGGTACATGTATCTAATAAAGTAGACCAGGCAGAGGTCTTGAATAAAGATTGAGACAAACATCACGTCTGCCTAATCCGCCTCTACAGACGACATACCTACCATATCCCATATTACTTGATGATAGCCCGCTTTCCGACATGAACAACGAGCAATTTCGTCGTCTCTACGCCGTAAGTGCCAACAAGTCGGCGACCGCCGATGGCAATGGCTCGTCCTCGACGCCCGCACGAGGACCGATGCTCGGATCTCGACAGAAATCGAGCATTCCCATGACACCGTAAGTTTGCGCACCTTCGCCGAACAGCTCACCTCTGACTAAAAGCAAGACGTTCGGTAGTAGGACTTCCTAAATCCGACTTCGCGCGACAGTTGGCAGAACGAAACCGGCCCGGCGAGAAAGAGAAGAAGTTCCGGTCATTTGCGCCCAAGGGCTCCAAGCTGGCCGAAGGGTACATCGACCGCACGCAAAGCAGGCAGTCGGAAGAGGATGACGAACGCGCTGCTAGACTAGCATCTCTCGAAGAGGCCCTCAAAAAGGAAGAGATAGACCAACAGACCTTCGACAACCTCCGAAGTCAGATCGTTGGTGGAGACTTATCAAGCACGCACCTTGTGAAGGGTCTAGACTTCAAGCTTCTTGGACGCATACGGAATGGGGAGGACGTTTACCGTGATGGCGAGGCGCACGACGAGGAAGAAGAACCGCCCAGCGACGTCGACCACGAGCTCGATCGTTTACAGGAAGAGGATGTGGCAGCCGTGGCGAAAGAAAAGGCAGCAAAGAAAGGCAATCTATCAACAGCGCCCCTGAATGCTTCGAGAAAACGAACCCGCGATCAGATCTTGGCTGAGATGAGGGCTGCGAGAGACGCCGCAAAGCCCAAAGAGCCAGCTCTCGGGAACAAGTTCAAGAAGATCGGCATAAGAGCACCTGGAACACGGATAGAGCGAGACAGCCAAGGTCGAGAAGTAATGATCATCGTCGACGAGGATGGCAACGAAAAGCGTAAAGTACGCAAGACCGGGCCCAATAGGCCATTACAAAAGGCAGATGATTTAATCGTGCCTGATCCAAAGGCAAAACCTCTTGGAATGGAAGTCCCAGATATATACAAATCGAAGGCTGAGGAGCCAGAAGAAGAAGGCGACGTGAATATTTTTGATGATGTGGATGATGATTACGACCCACTCGCAGGATTAGGTGACGACTCGGATGAGGATGAGGATAAGGATAAAGGTGAAGATGAGAACGAAAACGAGAACGAGAATGGAATCTCTGCCGAGCCGGTGGAGACACCTGCCTCGGACAAGGAAACTAAAGGCATCATGCCACCTCCTCCAAAGCCTACCAGCACCTCAAATACCCGGAACTACTTCAAAGACTCCAAGACTGGTCTGGTCTCTTCGGAGACTTTGAAAGCACCATCAATGTCAGATCCAGCAATACAGGCGGCGTTCAAGAAAGCAGCATCTCTTCATGCCATCGCCAAGTCTTCAGAAGACGAAGACGAAGAAGCGAGAGCAAAGGCGGAGCGACGACGCAAAATGCTAGAGAACAGAGACCGTGATGCTGAAGATATGGACTTGGGCTTTGGTACAAGTAGGTTTGAGGACGACGCGGATCTCGATGAGCAGAGAGAGAAGCTTTCGGAATGGGGTCGAGAAGATGACTCTGGCTCTCAGACTAGAGGTGGCGGTCCGAAGCGCAAAAGAGGACCGAAAAAGCGAAAGGGGGACGCTAATAATGCTGCTGATGTCTTGCGCGAAATAGAGAGACAGAAATCCGCTAAGTAACTGGCGTCTCATCGATTCTTGATAGCGACTCAGAGTTCAATATACCGATCAAGTGTAGCGAAACCAATACCCTGAACAATGTTAATACTGCCGATCCTAAGAGAGAACAAGACGGAATTATGTAACATAAGCTCACATGGTTCAGTCTTAAGTAATACATCTTGAGTAATTGATCTAGTACATACCAATTCAAGGAGGAGCAGCCAATAAGAGGAAGAACCGACGAACCTAGCGTGACCCTTGCAACTGGACACAAGCCAACTTTCGGCAGTGATAACCGCCCAGTCAGAGAGTAGTTACACAATGTCCAACCGAATCAAGATGCACGACCCCGTGATGAGCAAGAAAAATCCGAACCCTTCTATCAGGGAATAGAACCAGGTTCGGTACCTCGTAGAACAGACGAGCAACAAATGAGTAAGGTAAAGAATAACTGAATAAGACAACAGCACGAGTAATCAAAGCCATCCAAGGCCCACAACGCAAAGCATCGGCTCTTTGGTCTAATCAACATGACCTACTAAATCGAACTGACTAGGCAAGTCTGTGCCCCTATTTAAATCCGTGTTCTCTTTATATCCCGACGACCACCCAACGATATTCTTCAACGCTCTCACTCTCCGATTGTACTCTTCTGCAACTTGTACTCCCACAACTAAATCTCACAGTTTTAAGTTCGGGATTAGCGAGCCCATTAGAATTACGAGACTCTATACCGCTCAATAAAGCTTCGACCAGCTGACCGGCCAAAGCAGCATCAAATCTCAATGTCGGACCCCGTACCTCTCTGGCTGGACTGCGATCCAGGTCACGATGTAAGTATAACGAGCATGTCTCAGTTGTGAGTCCTAAAAAGGCCCGCAGGCCCGTGGGATCTCTAAATTCGTCTCATCACAGCCCCAACCGTTCCTCCGCTGCACGGATGGACACTCCATGTATATATATAAGTATATATCCCATGTATACAACCCGCCCCGACTCGTGAAGCTTAGAAGCCGGGACATCCCAACACGCACACCCGCACAAACTAAGATGAGCCCTTCCTTCAACCCAGTCCGCTAGCTAACATACGACGCCCGCCCGCCCAGGACGTCTTCGCCATCCTGCTCGGCGCGTACCACCCGGGCATCCGGCTGCTGGGGATAAGCACGGTGTTCGGCAACGCGTCCGTGAACAAGACGACGAACAACGCGCTGTCGGTGCTCGGCGCGATCGGGAAGCAGGACGGCAGCGTGCGCGTGAGCCGGGGGGCGGCCAAGGCGCTGCGGCGGGAGGCCGTGCACGCCGTCGCCATCCACGGGGAGTCGGGGCTCGACGGGACGGACCTGCTGCCGCCGCCGGCGCTCTCGGCGCTCGACGACGACACATCGGCCGTCGAGGCCATGGCGCGGTCCCTGCGGGCCTGCGCTCCGGGCACGGCGTGGGTCGTGGCCACGGGCGCGCTGACCAACGTCGCGGAACTGTTCGCCGCACACCCGGACCTCCGGGCCCACGTCGCCGGGCTCAGCATCATGGGCGGTAGTATCGGCGGCGGGTTCACGGCCGCCGTCATGGGCCGCGTCGACGACGTCGACCGCGTCGGGAACTACTCGCAGTGGGCCGAATTCAACATCCTCATCGACCCCGAGGCCGCCGCCGCGCTGCTCCACGACCCCGTCCTCGCCCCCAAGACGACGCTCGTGCCGCTCGACCTCACGCATCTCGTGCTCGCGACTAGCGAGGTGCAGGATCTGCTGCTCAGAGGCGCCGATGCCGTCCCCCTCGCGGCAGCAGCGGAGAACGGCGAGGCCAAGCTCAAGCTCAAGGCCAAGTCTACGTTGCGGCAGATGCTCGTCGAGCTCCTCACGTTCTTCGCAGAGACGTACCGGTGAGTTTTTGTGTTTGTCCACTTGTGAATGTCTACGCCGCCACTCGCCCCCTCGATCATCCAGCACAGTATCGCTCTCAACAACAAGTTACGCATGCTGACCATCCCAGCGACGTCTTCGGGATAGTCGAGGGCCCGCCGCTGCACGACCCGCTGGCCGTGGCGGCCATACTGACGGGGACGCGCCACGAGATCCCGTTCTACGACTTCGACCCCGCGAAGGCGGAGGGGCCGGTGCAGCGCGAGCGGTTCGAGGTCCGCGTCGTCACGGAGGGGACCCTCGAGGACGCGCGGGACAGGGGCGCGCAGACGGGGCGCACCATCGCGCGCCTGCTGCCGCCCGGCGAGGAGGGCATCCGCATCCCCCGCGGCCTCGACATCGAGCTCTTCTGGAAGGTCATCGAAGAGTGCTGCCAGAGGGCCGACGAGGCGAATGCGAGGGAGGGGACCGGATGGAGGAATTGATAAAGTTGAAAGTTGAAAGCGGGGAAGATAGATGGATGTGCTAGATGCTTCCTACTAGATGATGCGAGACGAGCGAGCGAGCAAGCATAGATTCAGATTTAGCCTACCTGGAATTGCGTCGGAAAACGGGAATCGGGCAAAAGGGACGAACTACTTCTAAGTACCACCTAACGAAGGGGGAGGGAAAAAAAGAGAAAAAGAGGGCAATGGGTTGGACCTGGGTATGGTATGATATCTACTGGATGGCGGCCCTCTGTCTATCTATTCCTGGGCGCACATCATTCGTTTCAGGCGTAGACAGAGTAGACGGATGAGGGGGGCATAGATTACCCAGGTACGAGACTGAACGAATTATGACATAGGCATATAGAGAAATGTGCAGACCTCGGAGTGTGTCGTATAACTTTTGTGTTTGTTCTATTCCGTAGAGAACCCGTAGTATATTAGTATCATTCAAATTATTAATGATTACTTTAAAAAACCTGATTGTGTTACAAGAGCGCCGCCGTTCATATATACTAGTTACAGTAGTGTTTAGATTTGTTTTTTATCCAAGATTTCTTCCATAGCCAGATTAGATTTACTTAGTCGTCGTCTAAGGTGAGGTCGATACACTCGACCATTTTCCGCTTCGCACCGGCGACGGGATGCGAAATCGTCGTGCTGGGCGGAAGCCGTGATGGCGAGCTCACGGACCTGGACGCCGCCATGTTGTTAAATATTGGGAAAGAGGCTTTGGGCGTATGCTGTGCTGGAAGACGTTGCGGTGTTGTTGTAATAGGGGTCGAACTGATGGGGCCGCGTGTCGCCTGATATGGGGAAATTGCAGGGTGCATTGCTGCCGGAATGGCTCTGCTGGCGCTTGATGTAGTTGCATGAGGTAGTGTGGATGTACGCGAGGGTTTTTCTGCCCGGCTCCTGCTCATGGTCTGAGATGCTGGCGTCTTATTCGTCGATTGGCGGAAAGCAGTGCTGTTCCCCATCGCCAGTGCTGGCGCGCTTGAAGGCGTGGCATTCACCAAGCGTTCCATCTCGGCTTCTAGACGCGCGATCTCTTTCGCCGGGGTTTCCGGTATAGAGGCCAATGGGCTGGTAAGTGCGGTATCCTCGGGACGTTCAAGCACACTCATTGTCATGATAGCTTCGTACTCGCCTGCTAAGACGGTCCGAAGCTTCCGCTGATCGAAGGCGCAAAGTTGTCTTGCTGCGTCTAGTTTTCGTTCTTCGTACAGGTGAATTAGCCGCTCGGCGTTACTTTTTACGTCTTTGGTAATGGTGACACAACGACCGCCTTCAGACACTCTCCTCTTCGTGCGGTTGCCAAGCATTGCGAGCTCATAAAGTATGTGAGGAATTTCCGATTTGGTCGGGCGGAGTTGAGTAACCTTCTGTGTGGGGTCGGCAAGAAATTTGTCCAATTCTCTACAGTGGCTGCATGGACATGACACGACTGTCTGGGCAAGGTCAGGTTGTGGCGGCTTGCCTACGTATATCAGCAGAAAAGACTTCAGAACGGCCTGGTAAAGTTGCTGCCAGGTCCGGGTTGAAAGTGAAATTTTCAGCTTTTCGCATGCGGATAGCAAGTCCTGGAGTAGTGGAATCCAGAGATAGTTGAAAGTCATATGTTTCATGGACCTGGCCTCGGCCCCGATCTTCTTGATGAATATATCACGTTGTTCTTCAAGCCCTGGCTGGAAAAGAGATACGGTGAAATCATGCAATATTTGGTGAGTGATCATCATATGTGTTGCGGACTTGTCCAAGGTTTCATTTATGCTTATTGGTTTCCTCTTTGGTCTGGCCCAGCTTATCGACGTTTCTCTTGATGACGAAATCGACATGTCCCGAATTGTCGCTCGGACCAGTTCTTCGTATATTGGTTTCGCTTCGTCCGGCGGTACCTGGTTTCGCCGCATACACTGTTTCCATTTGTGTATAAAACCAAACATAAACGCGGTCAAGTGACTCGACGTATTTACGAGCTTGGGAATAATGCTGTGTACAAGTGAGCTAGGCGAAAGGAAGGGTGACTGCATGCTACTCACGACGACTTCATAACCTCGAAATTATGGTTCGTATATAATGTCAGATCAAGCAGTGCGATACCATCTTCATATAAGCCAATCGGCCCCCAGTTACTGATAGCTTTGGCAGCTATACTTCTCAACAGTTCAAGAAGCTCATCATTCGGATCTATATCTCCGTGAATAGCTAAAATAGTCTGGTATTGATCGTTCAACGAATTTTTGGTTTCAAACACGCGGGAGAGCCTATTATGCATGAGACAATGATCTAAACTTTGCCCGAGCGTTACTTACCTAGCGCTTAGGCATTCAAATGAGATTGTAGACATCTCGAACTGTGTTCTTGACGAACTTAAGACCGTCAATGGAAGAGGCGGACCGTGGAGAACCATCCAATCAATCAGTTTCGATGAATTGATGCTTATGGCGAGGTGATATAGGTTCTCAGAGAGGGCTGTGCATGTGTGCCACTGTAACTGGCCAGCTGCACTCATTTTCTCAAGTAGTTGAAGCAATAGTTTTAGTGCCGCCTCGCTGTACGCGGACTGGCAACGGCCTATACAATAGTCTAGGAAGCAGTGCCATGGATCTTTGGATCTGTTACGCCACAAAGGGGATCCACGTGGAGTAAAAAATGAAAGCAGTCCTTTCGGAGGAACGATCACCAGTGCCTTCGATATGTTAGCGATTCAGCACCCAGCTAGCCAAAGGAGAGGGAATATCAACAAACCGTTGTTCTGTACCAATGAGTTACTTGGGAATCCTGCAGCAAGTGTTAGCACCGCATCAGTCAAAAGAGACCCTTGATAAGTACATAATTTCTCAGACCTTGTTTTATGTCCGCATAATTCCCAAAGGGGTCATCTTGCAAAATACTAAACGGGTGGATCTTGAGAGACGATGTAGCCATAGTTCCATTCAATTCAAATACAGCTTGCGCGCCTAACAGCGTGCAGACGAAGTTGCTGACTGAATCGTCAGAGTCATAGTCTGTATCGACTCCTTCCAAGGGGTCACGATAATGGTTGTGCTGATACCCATCACCGGACCGATCGTGACTGGCAGTGTCAACCACTTCCGTAGTTTCTAAAATCGCCAAAAATATATCGAAACCAAGGTCCTGGCCTGCGCTTAGCAGCTGCTCCACACAGGCTCGATCTCGAGGCAGCAGGCCTGCGAGAGAGAGGCCATTATCCGCATAATGGTAGTCGAGAGCATAATATACTGGTCTTTCGTTGTCGTCTCGGGTCAAATGCTCCAGATTTTTGCGCAAAAGCTCATTTCCCACCCGAGGCCCGCTAAGGAGAGGCCTCTCAAGTGGAATCGTGGTTGCGAGATTGCACACCAACACCCACCGATAGCCGGATTTAACTGGCAACACATTATATTCTACGTCGGAGGACCTGGATCATACACGTTTAGAACGAGGGCATGGCAAAGGAAATTTGAGAAGAGAAAACCTTTAACGGCTAGGGGGCATACCAGAATGTGTAAGTCACTGCGCGCTGAGAACTCCTCATACGCTGCTTTGTATCACGGCCTTTTACGGCGACGTCCCCTCTCCGGTGTCGAGATGGCAGACTCATTACAAGAGTCCCAAACGTATTCGGAGTATTTTCTATGCTGTGTTCATCAGCTTGGTTTTGCTGGGACGAATGTAATACAACACTCACGCCGCTTTCTCTTTGAACATGATGCCCTTCCCAAATAGCAGCATTCTGTATTGATGCATTTGGATAGGATGTGTGATGCCCAGCTTCTCCGACACGGTTTTCAGGATGTCTTTCAACAACCCATCCCATTGAGCGCCTCTCGTGATGGTCACATCCCGAAGATCAAGTTCCCAGGCATTTCGGGTAACCGTGTCATTGTCTGTCTGTTCGATTTTGACCAGATTAATCGGGCGTGTTTTCGAAATGATTTGCTGGGCCTGATCCTGCGAAAGCGGAAGCTTGATATTGCCAACATCCTTCACGGTGATCCGGATATCTCGAATTTCCTCGGAATCATACCCGCCGGCGAAGGTATCGCGAACTTCGATGCCGTCCAGTGCATCAAGTAAACGGGTTTTCACTACTTCGTGCATAATGTGGTAACTTGGAGCCGCTCAGAGCGTCGCTCGGTAAGGACATGTCCTTGTACTCTCCCTACACCTATCTCGGATCTGCTCGAACCCTAAAGATGAGTGAAGATGAGCATGAAAGCTAGTTCATGTTAGATAGCTGTATATGCTGTACTGCATATTCCTCTGCCAACAGTGAGGGCAGCGATTGAGCGAAAAGCAACCGACGGGCGCCGAAACTGATATTAATGCGTGATCTTGAGTCACTAAATAAATATAAAGTAGTAAGTATAAAGTAGGCTGTGTATGGGGAGGGAATGATAGCAATTTACGCGATACTTCATACGCGTCGAAAGTTCACGTAGTTTAGTGGGGCACTGGGCTAGTCTAAGTAGGGGCCGTAGGGCCCAGGGGTACACGTACCAGCTACATACATGTAGTTGTTCAAACAAGGATACAGTATGGAGGTA
Source organism: Nemania sp. NC0429 (assembly GCA_022578495.1). Lineage (NCBI taxonomy): Eukaryota > Fungi > Ascomycota > Sordariomycetes > Xylariales > Xylariaceae > Nemania > Nemania sp. NC0429. The sequence continues at coordinate 141,405 of MU392204.1, read as the reverse complement.
CTGCTCGGGGTCTAATTCTCGTCGTGGGATCTCTATGAAGCCGGCAAGGCCTCCATGGATTCGTTATTTATCTCTGATCAGCCTTTTCGCCGTCTTGACCATGCTTTAGAATATCTGATGCGCCTCAACTATTGCTTTCGTAATGTACAAAAGTCACCGAGCAGCGGTGTACTCTCCTATTGTTTGGATAGGCCCGTGACTATCAGCTATCCTGCCTTGCCAAAACCACAAACATCAGTTTGCCTCATCCACCCGGTACATGCCAGATGGTGGTTCAGACAGACAGACTAGCCCCCTACATCCGTGGGCGAATTGTGCGAGACGTCATTGTGTGTTGATGAAAGAGCCATCTCCCTCCTCTGAAGCCATAGGGCGCAAGATTTCTAAAGCACAGGCAGACCTAAACCCCACGACGTCAAGCCGCAACACTCTCCGCCGAGGCTCTCCGTTCACGACCATGTCTCGGCATGTATTGAAGCGTATTGGGCGACCACTTGATTCCGTCATTTCAGTAATGCGTATCTGTAGGTAGCTCTTCAGCTCTCCTTTGGCGGTTTGGCAGCGGCTTCGACGTCGGTAGTACCGGCCGTAGTCTTGGGCTCGTCCTCTGCATCGAAGCCCAGAGCCTCCAGCTCCCTGATAAGCTCATTGATCTTGATGACCTTGGCGATTTGCTCGGGTAACAGAGGTTCCCCGCCTTCCTTCTTGCTTTTGAGCTCCTTGGCCTGCTTGAGTTTCTTCTTGAGATTGCGGGCCTTCTTTTCTCTTTCGGCTTCGGGGTCGACCTCCTCAGGAGCCGTCTCAGTGGAAGGTGCCGTCTTGCCAGCTGCAGGATCCTCTGACTCGTTGGCCGCCTTGGCCGCCTTCTTTCTTGCTTCTCTGCGTTTTGCGTTTTTATTGTTCGCGAGCGATGCGGTTTCCTGCTCCTTGTCCTTCAAGCCCTCAGCACCTGGTATGCCACCCTTGCCGCGATTGCGAAAGTCTTCGGCGGTGCGATTCTTGTAGAGCTCGACGTCTTCCGGGGGACGGTAACCGGGTCGTATCTTAATGGCTTTCCTCGTCGTACCGTCCGGTCGCTGGGACTCTGGGATGTGTCGCTCGCCACTGTTTTCGTCTGTGACGATACCTGACCGAGATGGTTCGGAAGGCATTGCGCGAAAATCGATAGTCTTTCTCCCCAGAGGTTGTATAATAGTAGTATGATATGGTCCACGTCGTTGACAAGCATACACTCTAGCCGAGTTTCGGCAGTGGTGCCTGTAGCTATCGTATGATATAGGTAGCCTGCCTACTCCTAAGAAGTGCTGAGGGAACAAGTAAATATCGAGATGATGTTGGCGAAGGGAAATTTAGGGTACGATGGCACATGTGCCTGATAAAGCGGGATGTGACAAACAGCCCATGTACCGGGTACCTAGCCCAAGTTCGCTTAAGTACTAGCATGTATTGTGGGTGCGAAGCACGTACTTTCAAACGGTCAGTAAGGCTACGAGGGACTAGGTATATGAGGTACGGTACCTATATGTACTTAGGTACGACATGGTAGGTATCAGCTAAACTTCCACTGCCCTTGTATGCAGCCAGGTAAGGTAACTAGGTAGCTTAGGTACTGGTTACAGGCCAATGGAGCCCCAAGGACCAGAAGCTTCCGGCCAATCGGAAGTGGCCGTTTTCCAAACTCTTAGATGTCTGGGCTGCGCTGCTGCGAAAGCCTCACCAAATCGTCAGTCAGTCAACCCTTCACCTCCCACTCCAGCTCAGCCCAGGCGCAGTCCAATTGCACCCCGCAAGACTATAAAATCGTTCGCCCACGCCTTCGGTCTCGTACATACAAATAAGACCACCAACATGGTATGCTTGACACTCATGGCCCCCCCGCGCTCGTCGGCGGAGTTCTTTGTACCTTGACTAATCGCGCAAAAACCCAGGCCGCCGCTCGCCCTCTCTACAAGCAAGTCCACTACGCCCCCTACGATTCGACGGCACTCGACGTACTAACTCCCGTCTTCACAGCGCCTTCTTCCGCTCGAACTTCCAAATGCTGGGCGTCGTATTCGCCTCGGCATTCGCTTTCGAGATGTATGTCGTCTGATATGTGCGAGAGAGGGCGCAGTTATTGATAGGGACTCAGGGCCTACGACACCGGCATGAACAAGCTTTGGGATAACCTAAACAAAGGGGTGAGTTGTGCTGATGACACGGGCACGGACAAGGCGGTACTGACACGGAACGAAATAGCGGCAATGGAAAGACATCCGATCCAGATACGTCGAGGAGGAATAAGCTATAGCCGACTCCGACTATCAAGTTCAAAAGCAGCTGCCCGAGTGCCACATTCGAGGTGAGACAAGGGTGTTGCAAAGCGCGATGGTCTAGAATTGTACAATATCATCAAAGCAATGCGTGAGCTGGTTCTGCGACACTACCTACTAGTCAATAGCCAGCCGTTCCTTTTGTACGCATGGCCATACTTGTTGGATTATGCTGCTAAGTTGTCCAAGCCCGCATATCATGCATGGTATCACGATGTGTTATGGTGGACGATCATGGTGTTGCATATTGCCACATGTGCCCATCAAACCTTTCCCGCCCATTCCAGTGCAGTCAAAACGAAGGAGAGATAGCTCAGGGTGTTGACGCGCACAGTCACAATAGGAATAGGTCCTCATAAATCTGCAAGATTGGGATTGGAAGTGGAAATCGGATGGTGTCCAGTTTTGATCATGCCATTGTCCACATTGACAATGCCTTATTTAGTAAAGGGCAGCATAATGCCCAGATTGATGCAGTGCAGTGCACTGTAAGGTCGAGGTCAGGTACGGCTTAATACCCACTATCTTTAGGTAACATAGGTGCCTCCGTGTAACAGTTGGTAGCTTGTAGGCAATTGACGTCGATGCGGTCCTTATCGTTCCCGGTAGATAAGGACTCTCAATCACCTCATTACCTATCTCGCAACTTCCCTAACTTACTTGCTCTCCCACTCCCTCCATACTTAAAATAAACAAAGACACAAACAACTTCACTTGAAGCTCGTGAGCTAACGTTCGTGTCTGTACAATATTGTTGGCAACGCCAACCCTGTCTTCTATATCGCCTTTACCCGCAACAACCCGTCTAGCCTTCGATCCATCCCCGAACCTTATCGACAAGAACGCCACCCGACATACGGCTACCTAATCCCCCTCCCACGCCTTGCCGCCGATCAACTACATATCGTGCCTCGTCAGCTGTGGTCTCCAAACCCCCATTTACGTGGCATCCGTTCGGCCTAATATGGTCGTATAATCCGTTTCATCATGGACAGCACCATGTCTACGCAAGAGCAGCAGCTCTGCGAGCACTTGAGAGAGCTACCCAGAGTCCATGGCTACCGCTATGAGAATGCCGCCTATCGCGACCTCCTATACAACCTGTTCTGGTCTATGGCGGGCGGGCGGCCTGAATATCTCCGTCTATTCTTCCCAGACGGAAAGCTCACTCAGAGAGGCCCTTTGAAGCTTAGGGAAGCCCAAGGTGCTCTTGAGGGTGCCGAATATACCGAGGCGGCCCGAGGCAAGGCATGCGGCCACATCTTCAGAGTGGGCGAGGCCACATACAGCTGCAGGACCTGCAGCACGGATGATACTTGCTGTCTATGCAGCAAGTGCTTCGATGCGACCGACCATACAGGGCACATGGTACGGATCTCGATATCGCCAGGCAACAGCGGATGCTGCGACTGCGGAGATCCCGAGGCCTGGAAGCTGCCTATGTTTTGCACTATCCATAGCGACTATGGCCAAGAGCGAGCCAAGGGAAAGGGCAAAGAGGTCGCCTCGCTTCCCGCCGACCTGGTCACCAACATCCGTATGACCGTCTCTCGGGCCCTTGACTTCATATGTGATGTCATCTCTTGCGCGCCAGAACATTTACGGCATCCCAAGACAAGGGAGTCTATTGAACGGGACGAGAGAATGTCTCGTTTGACTTCTATATACAATGGCGGCGATGTTGACTCGCCCGAGGAATTTGCGCTGTTGCTTTGGAATGACGAGAAGCATACCGTGACCGAGGTTCAAGATCAAGTAGCCCGGGCTTGTGGTACTACTTTGGAAGATGGGTACAATAAAGCCATCGAGACAGACTCCATCGGCAGAAGTATATTGAAATACAGCAGCGACATCAAAGCGCTTCTCAGATGTGCCACCATCCTTGAGCAAATCAAAATAACAGTCACGATTCGGTCGTCCCGAGATACCTTTCGGGAACAAATGTGCGGAACTATGATTGAATGGCTGAACGACATTGCCGGCTGCTCTGTAGGCAACGACCATAACATCTTGAGGACAGTTGTTTGCGAGGAGCTCCTCAAGCCCTGGCGCAAGGGTAGTCCTGGAACTCATGCTATCCCTGGCCAGGACGGCATCGAGGACGAAGAAAAACTGGGCTTTGATTCCTTTGAACCCCATTCAGCTACCATCCTCTTGCACCGAGCTAGACTGCTCGCGAACAGACGAACCATCGCCGCCTTCCTAGATACTGATGTTGATGATGAGGACGAAGACGAAGACGATGACATGGATGATGGAAACCGAACTCCATCCAGCGGGGAGGAGGAGGAGGATGAAGACGATGCTGATGACGATGAAGACGACGACGACGACGACGTGATGATGGTAGACGCTCGCCCGGTAATGACAAGTAATGTGAACCACGTCACTGACTGGGTTGGGCCTACCGTAGAGTCTCTTGAAGAGGAAGAGGCCACAATGGCAGGATACCCTCCGCCTCCACCCCCTCCGCCTGTACCTCGGCGTGCCACTCGAGACAGAGATCTCACACCGTCTGATTCGGACACTGCAGAGCCTCTCATTGCGCCAACAGTCTATGCCAAGGCCAACCTGGAAATTCCGAAGACACCTGGCCTGACTAAAACAGACGATAGCAGACCTCCTAAACCGGGACGATACTGGGTCGAGACACCGGCTGCTTATACTGAGCGTTTTAATTTGCATCCATACGAGGACGTGTTCCAGCGTGTGCGCCTAGACTGGCTGGTCCTGTTCGATCTGAGGATGTGGAAAAAAGTTCGCAACGATCTCCGCGCTCTCTATATCTCGACTGTGGTCACGATACCCGAGTTCAAGAGGATTTTAGGCCTGCGGTTCGCTGCACTTTACACTACCTTAGCACAGCTATATCTCATAGGCGATCGAGAACCAGATCATTCAATCATTAACATTTCGCTACAAATGTTGACAACGCCATCCATTACTGCCGAGGTAGTGGAAAGAGGCAACTTTTTAACGACCCTTATGGCTATTCTCTACACCTTCTTAACCACGCGGCAAGTTGGTTATCCATTCGAAGTTGCATCCAACGCGGTCCTCGGATTTGATACTGGTTCTGTAACCAATAAAAGGATGTATCATTTCTATGTAGATCTGAAATATCTTCTCGGTTCCCCCCACGTTCAAGAGCGTATGCGAACAGAGGAAAGATATTTGTTGCAATTCCTGGATTTGGTGAAATTACATCAAGGCATTTGCCCGAATGTCCGTGCAGTAGGCGAGCACGTTGAATATGAGACTGATAGCTGGATTGGTGCATCCTTGATGACGCGAGAAATCAACAAGCTCTGCCGGCTCCTAGCAAGCTCGTTTCGACATCTCCCCGAGCAAGATTCTCTGTGTCTTTCTAGAGCTATCAAGCTCGCCGCTAAACTCGCCATAGTGAATTCGATCGGCGCTGAGCGCGCTCGGTTTACCCAATCTGAAATCAAGGACGAGGTTCGCTTCAGGACATTGATTGACTTTGAGTTCGCTGGGAAGAGCACCAAATATGACGTTGTCAAATTTGTTGTAGAGGAACAACCCATCAGCTTCCATCATGCATTGCATTCTACCTTGTCATGGCTGATCGAGTGCGGGAAGCATATGTCCCCTCAACAGCTCAAAGTCATGTTAAGCTTCACCACCCAAGACCTTAGGATGAAGCCTAGATCCATGGGCCGCAAGTCACTACCCCGGAGGGACTACACACCTGAGGACTACCTGATGGCAACCTTTGACTATCCGCTGCGTGTATGTGCATGGCTTGCACAAATTAAAGCCGGCATGTGGGTACGCAATGGGATCAGTCTCCGACATCAGGCGATGACCTATCGGAATATTGTCACAAGAGATGTCACTCATGCACGAGACATATTTCTTCTCCAGACGGCAATGGTAGTTTGCGACCCTGGGCGAGTTTTAGCCTCTATTGTCGATCGCTTTGGCATGGAAAAATGGGTCAAGGGCTTCTACGAGATGACAACCACTGGGCAGGATGCGATCCAGCATCTGGACGTCGTGGAAGATATGATACATCTTTTGATCGTGTTGCTAAGTGATCGGACCGCTTTAATGCCAACTGCGGATGAGCAACAGACGCATCTCATAGCATTGCATCGCGATATTACACATATTCTTTGTTTCCGGCCCCTTTCTTTCAATGAAATCTCAAACAAGTTGCCAGAAAAGTTCCACGAGCATGAAGATTTCCATAGGGTTTTGAACGAGGTCGCCACCTTTAAGCATCCTGAGGGCGTTTCAGATGTTGGAACTTTCGAGCTTAAACCGCATCTTATCGAAGACATCGATCCATACGTGGCACATTATAACAAAAACCAACGAGAAGAATCTGAGGCCGCTTATCGCAAATGGATGGCGAAGAAGACTGGGAAATCAGCCGAAGAGATTGTCTACGAGCCAAGACTGAAGCCAATAGAAACAGGAGCCTTTGCGGAGCTGGCTGGATTTACATCAACTGGCATGTTCGGACAGATCATCTATTATGCTCTGCTGTATCCCCTTGTGGCATCGCGGTTTACTCCGAAGGTGCCTTTCACACGAGTAGAGACGTTCCTACAAGTCGTCCTCCACTTGATACTCATCGCCATTGCTGAAGATAGGTCGAGCGACAGCGAATTGGCTGACTCGAATTCCTTCATCCATATTTCACTGACAACACAAGCTCGCGGCAATTTTATGGCCGAGTCGCCAGGTGCGAAAACGATCGTTTCTCTTCTGGACCTCCTGTCTACAAAAGAAGAGTTCAAAGCCTGTCATCCCAAGATTGGCCTCATACTGAGGAGGATGAGGCAGAGATCTCCGCGGCATTTTGACACTGCTTATTTACGACTAGGCATACCGTTAGACCGTATTGAGACGGCATCTCCGGCGAGCGCTCATAACGCAGAGGAAGAGCGTGAGAGAAAAAAGAAAGCGGCCCTTGATCGACAAGCCAGAGTGATGGCCCAATTCCAGCAGCAACAGAAGAGCTTTCTCGAGATGCAAGGTGATATCGACTGGGGAGATGAGGAGCTTGAGGAGCTTGGAGACGCAGAACCCATCGAAGAGCGAAAAAACTTCTGGAAATATCCAAGAGGCACATGTATCTTGTGTCAGGAAGAGACCGATGATGGTCGCCTGTATGGAACTTTTGCTCTCTTCACTGAAAGTCTTATTTTACGGCAGACTGATCTTCAAGACCCCGACTTTGTAAGAGAGGCAGCTAACACTCCTGTTAACCTTGATCGATCCGCAGAGGATATTCGACCATTCGGGTTGGCACATGAGAACAGGACGGTGATTGAGAAACTCAATTCTGATAAACAACCCGTCGTAGCAGAAAGGCAAGGTATTGGGAAAGGCTTCCCATCCCATCTTTGTCGGCCGGGCCCTGTATCGGTCGGCTGTGGCCATATCATGCATTTCAACTGCTTCGACACATATATGGAGGCCACCATTCGGAGGCACGGACATCAAATTGCTCGCCATCATCCCGAGTCCCTTGAACAGTTAGAATTTGTTTGCCCGCTGTGCAAAGCCCTCGGCAACGCATTTCTCCCGATCACTTGGGATGGAAAAGAGGAATCATACCCAGGCATATTGCATGGTGGTACTGACTTTAATTCGTTTATTGACCGATATGTCAACGAGTATTACACGGGGGGTATGCGGGGGTCCCAAGCGCACTGCAAAAGCATTTTCACAGACTATCTACGATCGAAGATGTCGGAGTCTCTTACTGATGTTATAAGGGAACATTATTGGGAGTCTGGCACCAGCCATTCAACGCCATCCAACATTTCGTTCGGTGAGATGTTCTCGTCTATGACAACACCAGGCTCAAGTGCTCGATCCCATTCTCCCGAGGCGCGAACACCTAGTTCCGAACTTGTGGCCGTCTACCGACGGCTGCAGGATACCTTGCGAAAAAACAAACTCCTGGTTAGCTCCAAAAGCGAAACTGCCGACGAGGATTTGTCTGGCAGCAACGCGTTAGCACGTTCTGTTGGCTACTCGATCTCAGCCGCCGAAATACAACAACGTGGCGTTGAAGCTCAGTATGGGATGACGCTGATCGAAAAGATTCCTGAGCAATTATTGATTCAACTTCGAATCCTATCCGAAACGGTTTCGTCCTACATATCAGTGGGCGGTCTCCAAAATGGCGGAGACAATCAAATTCAGAGGGAATTTCGGCAACACAGTGAGAGTCAATACTATCGGCTGTTCGTATCGCAGGCGAGCCGCAAGAGCGAGCACCTACCGCTTCTAAACGAGGACCCCTTCATCTTTCTGTGTGAGGCCATGTTCGGGCTGTCTGTTGTAGACAACATAGATCCGATGCATCTGGTTCGTCTTTGTTACCTTGCCGAAATTGTCAAGGTAACGCATCAGGTGTCCAGGAACATTCCACTCTCCAAATGGCTCGAGAACATGGGCAGCCGCAATACGAACGACCCCGCCATGAATAATTTCGCCAATTTCTTTCACCACATTGTCATGACCGGCATGAATGTCAGCGCCGAGATACAAGAAACACCTGATGACCTTGCCAATATTGGGTTTGACCAACCGGCAGTAGATGGATTAGCGAACTTGCACTCTTTTATTAAGAAATATGCACTTGTCTTCCTTCGAAAAACCGCAATCCTTCTACACGTTCACCATGGCGTGGACTTCAATAGCCACATCTCCCCAATTCCAGAAGCCGATGAGCTCACCCGACTCACAGCCGCCCTACGATTGCCGTCCTTTGATGAGATGTGCACCGCGCTGACTCCCCTGAGTGGCCAGTTCGGCTGGTCACCACGTGTGGCAGCTCTAGTGGATGGCTGGATCAGCCATCATATCACGTGGGGAACAGATTCCACAGTTGTCGGCCATGATGGATATATTTTGCCTGCATCCGCACAGATAAGTCATCCGGGCATCTTTGAGCTTCTTGGGTTGCCCAAAAACTACGACACGCTTATCGACGAATGCTCGAAACGGAGGTGTCCTAAGACGGGCAAGGATCTTGCGGACCCCATCATATGCCTCATGTGTGGCGAAATCTTCTGCGGGCAGACCATGTGCTGCCTTATGGAATACCAAGAGCCGGGCGTCAATAAACCAGTGGTCCGAATCGGTGGGGCCCAGCAACATATGCAATTCAAGTAAGTCAAAACATATCTGTGAAGGCAAGTATTAATTTACTAATGTCATGCTTCTTCTCTCTTAGGTGTCAGGGCAACATCGGGCTGTTCATCAATATCCGCAAATGCGCCGTCTACCATTTGCATCGCGTGTCTGGGAGCTTTAGTAACGCGCCCTACATCGACAAATACGGCGAGGTGGACATGGGACTACGTCACGGCCGCCAGCTGTACCTCAGCCAGAAGCGATACGATTCGATGATCCGCAACTTGTGGCTCGGCCACGGCATCCCGAGTTACATCAGCCGGAAGCTAGAAGCGGATATCAACAACGGGGGGTGGGAGACGATCTGATCACAGTACTACTGTTCGATCGCCACGACGGTCGAGGAATCTTGCATGGGCAAATCACCAGAAGGCAAAGCATGCATGTTATATCGCGTATGAATTTGAGACGACGAAATGAGGAACCCGGGCGTTGGCGGTTTAGCATATTGTTTTCTCCGGCCAAATATAAGGGGTGCTATGGGTGGTCTACTGAGTCACGTCAACGGCCAACTCTTATCGTAGGCCTGACGCATTGCTTCATGCTGCTTCGATGACTCGATGCCCCCAAGAGAAGGTTACTTAACTTGGCTTGAGCGCACTACCGATGCGTGGCAGGCGCCCTATATACTATGCTCAACACATGAATATAGCAAAATAAGTGGCTTCCCGTTTACTGTCTGTTAGCCCATGCAGAGTGCAAGTGTAAGTGCATATTTCGCAAAACTAATAATTGCACCGGTGTCTCTTATTTAATTAAAATCGATATAAATGACCTCTTTTGGCTGGACTAGATCGCTTCCCAATCAAATGCAGGGTAATTTATGGCTTCGCTCTCTTTGATAATGATGGGGTAGCTATATTTGACCACTATACCTGTAGTCTGTAGACTTGTCGCGCCCTCCTTAGCCATGCCGTCCCGAGAAAGCCTGGAGTGCTACACGAGTTGTCTACAATGCATATTCACGTACAAGTCAGCGGAAAAAGAGACAGAGAAAAAACACATTGAGAGATACCTAGGGAGCGAGATCAGTTTATTCATCGTCGAATATGTTTAGTTTCGGGATATTATTATTAATCTGACGTGTGATAGGTAGACAGATATCCCATGGTTGGACGCTTTGTCCTCCCGCCAGACCAGGTGGCCGACGACGAACGTTCACTGCTCCACCTTGATATCTTTCTCTTCTTCCTTTTTGAGCGGCGTATCAGCGACGGCGAGATCGCCAAGCGCCTCGCCGACGTCGGCGACGCCGTTGACGACGGCGCCCGTGCTGGCGGCCTCCTCCGGGCCGGGGCCGCGGTGCTTGTAGACCTTGATCCTGCCGTCCTGGCCGGCGCTGACCATGACGTCGTCGCGGACGTCGACCCAGAAGCAGACGCCGGCGTGGCCCTGGATGCGCTGCATGACCTCCTTGTTCTTGACGTCCCAGAGGACGATCTCGCCGTCCTCGCTGGGGGCGGCGATGAAGGGCGCGCCGTCGACGGCGCCGAAGCAGCCGCCGATGCTGAACCCCTCGTTGCGGTGGCCCGAGTACGTCTTCTTGACCGTGCCGGAGACGTAGTCCCAGAGCCGCAGGCACGAGTCGAGGCTGAAGGCCAGCACGTACCGGCCGTTGGGCGCGAAGCACACCGACGTGATGGGCGGGTTGTCCTCGTGCACCAGCGTGCGCAGGCATTGACCCGTCGAGGTGTCCCATATCCGCCTAAACAAACAAACGTTCACCCAGTCAGTCAGTATACAAATCTAGAATCTGAGCGGCGAGGAAAGAGGGAGGGAGCAGCAAAGGAGAGGGGAGGAGAGAAGGGGGCGTTGACTGACGTTAGTCCATCCGTGCTACAGCTCACGACCAAGGTCCCGTCCTGGCAGAAATCTATGCCGCTGACGGGATCGCTATGCGCCGGCAGACTGCGCATGAGCCTGCCGGCCCGGACGTCCCACAGGAAGACGGCCTCGTCGTAGCTGCCGCTGGCGAGGATGTTGCCCTTGGGCGAGAAGGCGAGGCAGTAGACGTAGTTGTGGTGGCCGAGGAGGGGCTTGGCCTTCATCGGCCGGCCGGTGACGCGGTCCCAGAGGCGGATGGCCTTGTCGTCGGAGCCCGAGGCGATGGTCCTGGAGTCGGGCGACCAGGCGACGGCCGAGACGCCGGCCATGTGGCCGATGAGGGTGTCCATGTGCCTGCCCGTGCTCGTCTCCCATATCTGCACCGTGGCGTCGGCCGACGACGACGCTATCCACCGGCCATCGGGCGATATGCGGACCTGCGATATTGGCTTCTGATGGCCCGCGAGGAGCAGCCTGGGCACGTAGTGAGGCCTCGCGGGCCGGCGCACGGGGGGCGTCGAGTCGTCGTGCTCCCGGCCACGGCTTAGCGGCGTGTCTCGCGGAGAGCGCGAGACGGAGTCATCACGATCGGCATCTGAACGGGCGCGAGACCGAGACCGTGATCGTGACCGCGACCTCGATCTCGACCTTGATCTCGACCGTGACCTGGTGGAAGAGCTGTCGGACCGCGAAGGCGACCGCGTCCTCGATCGCGACCTGGACCTCGACGGCGAGCTCGAGGGGGAGCGGCTGTGTTGTCGCGATACGTCATCGGTCGAGTCGTACTCCCGGTCCCGTCTTCGCTCGCGACCTGGATTATTCCGGGCGGCCAGCGGCTTCTCGCGTATGGACACGCGTACGCCGCCCTTCTCGTCGTCTCGGCCGTCTTCTTTCTTCCCCAGGTCCTCGTAGCGAGGCGGCGAGTCGGCGCCGTCGTCCTGTGTCTGTATCTTGCGCCGCTTCGAGGGCGGACCGGTGTTGGCGAGCTCGGCCGCCATGGAGGGGACTGGGACGAGAGTGTGGATAGCTTGGTCGGACTTGTTTTCGTTCTCTTTTTCTTTTGGTTTCGCCCTTTTTTTTTCTCCAATATTTTGCTTTGCCGTCCGTTTTCGTTCGTATGCGAGGATCGGCAGCAGGAGATGGAGCGAATGTGAGAGGTCAGAGTTGTAATTGTTGTAGGAGTTGAATGGTTGAAAGGGCAAGTATCTACATGTACATGTAGATTTGGAGCTCCATCAGGGATTCTAAATGCAATCAATTCCTGGTACTTCCTATCCCCACAAGGTACAAAGTACCTAGCCCTATAATCTTTAGCTAACTGTCTTTGACTAGCCTAACTTAAGGTGTATTATTCGTATCTCAGACGGGAAAAAGAGAGGAGGACCCTGAATGATACACTGCCTCTCTCGTAATGGCATCTATGGTATTTTCCAATACTGCACTCTGAAGCACTGAAGCAGCGCTGTCCCAATCTTTCCGCTTCGATTAGAAAACAGTCTGGACAAATGCTCGGAGTGGATACATGTCTTATAAACTCCAACAGCCATCTCCGCTACGAAAGCTCACTCATGGTTGAGGCTGAAACCGCAACTGGTAAAGGAGCCGCCAGCGGCCAGAGCGAGCCACCAGAGAACGGCCCTCATGGTCATGCGGTTCGAAGACACCAACCTAGAGGTCTTTTGGAGAGCTTCGAAGGAAATAGAGAATAAGGGAGACCTACATCCATTAACAGAGCACCAACGCACAACAGACTGGTTTCAACAAATGCGTCGCTGCGATATCAAATATCGTTCTCAGCATAGGTAGATTTAGCAAAATGACCTATCCTCTTTTGCTGCGTCACAGGTGTAGTGATTGCAGGCCCTGAACTACTACAGTAAGTTTACTCTCAGCAATTACATGGCGACGGTAACAAGGCCTAGCTAGGTGTGTAACGATGGCTCGATTTAAGCGCTTCGAATAGGTATTAAATTGGTAGTTAGAATTAATTCCTCTTGGTCCTTCACGGTCCGATGATCCTCCCTCCTTTTACTAAAGAGTGCTTGCCTTGCCTTAAGTATTTATCTACCATTTCAAAAATGACTTGTCTTTTTGTTCATCTGGCTGATACGACCTTTTCTAAGGGGTTTGGGTTTCAAGTGTTTGGCAGACCTTCGTATTCCTAAGGGGTCTATCTCCCTGGCTTCGGCCGGACGTAGCGGTACCGACAGCGAGGGTCTTTCTGTAAGGGAGGTGGGCATTTTAGGCAGCCAGATTGTAGACGCAGACTGCTTCAACACCATCTGAGCGTATTTCGAGCTCGAAAATCAGGTACGTCATAATGATCTGTTTCTGTCTCTTCGACAAGGCTTGCATCTGCTTAGACTCTTAATATGTTACAGAATTTGGAAGATGTTGAATTATACGGTTTTTTTTTTTTTTCAACTTCACCGCACCATTTAAAGGGTTGTAATTGGCATCTCGTTGGCGCGTAGCAGGACTGGAGCTAATACAAGTGGTCACCCCCTTTGGGACCAATCACGATCCCTTCAATCTGCAAAGTAGAGCTAACAACATCACTTAGATGCACAGCCCACGGCCGGGCTATCTTGATACGAAGATTCGGCGAGGGAAGATGGCTTACCAAACTCAGCGGCAAGCCTTAGTTATAAGTATAACGAATTGTCGTCCATAGCATATTGCCAAGTTGCCTGTCCGTCTCTTTGGCTGTCACTGGTACTTGCTGTTAATATTATTATAGTCTTTTCTCTCTTTGATTCCTATCTAATTAAATTTGTTTGCCCTTTTTAATAGGCCAGGAGCTAGCCATTGTCAGCGACTCGCCAACCCCTTGTCGCTTTGAAGGTTACGCTGCTTGCCAAAGTTGGGTTCATCATCAGACCGGTTGCCTTCTAATATGGTGTGAAGCTCTCTCCGTCAGGAAGCCTTTATTTTTTTTTTTTGTCATGTTCACATTTCATAATAATCCGATGTTACATCGGCCAAAGAACCCGATCTACCTAATCACCGGCGCTGTGATTGCGCTCCTCCTCGTCTGTCAGTGGGTGTATCAACCGCTTTGGCTGTATGCTAGGGTTCGCGCCGTTGTCAATGTTGAAAGAATATCGGGCACCCGGCAGGGCATGCAAGATATACGAAATGCTACCCTTGGTGTAAGTCCTAAGTTGGCTCGATATATCTGACCCCGTACTCTGCTGTGCCCCGGCTTAGACTAGGTGATATCTATTCAGTTCGAGAAGATCTTCGTCGTTAGCCTGCCGCTACGAACGGACCGCCGCGATGGCATGATCTTAGCTGCCGCATTAAGCGATATGGACATCGAATTCATCGACGGCGTCAACGGCTCGACTATACCTGACAAGGCTCTCCCGAAGACCTCTTCTCATGACCGGCCCAGCGATGCAACCGTCGGGGCCTGGCGCGGTCATATCAATGCCATACAGGAGTGAGACTACTGAATACTGTTCGCACGAATGAAATGCTAATGTTGCAAGTAGAGTCGTGCGGCGGAATCTGTCATCGGCTCTGATAATGGAAGATGACGGGGACTGGGACGTGAGGATCCGCGATCAGCTGCAGAATTTTGCGCTGTCGTCCCGTGCTCTCACGCAGCCTCTCGCTAGTCCGAAACAGAGCAGATATGCCGACATCACTTACCCAAAGCCTCCTGACACATTGACGCCGTCAGTGCCAGACCTTGAGTTTGCCCACCTCCCAGAGACTGTTGCCCCCGTCAGCTCTCCCTACGGTGATGAGTGGGAAGTGCTCTGGCTCGGCCATTGTGGTATGCATTTTCCGTTCAAGGACAATAATGTGGTCCCCAAGGGACGTGTTGTTCAGTTTGATCAGGTATGTAGCTGCCAAGGTGTCACTTGCCCCTTTCTTTGCGCGCGCCCGCTAAGCTTCGAGGGGATAGACTGTGCCGGAACGTCGACACCTGTGGACACTATCCGATCCGAATGACCTGAAAGAACAGTACTCGGATCACATGAGAGTTACTCATCGTAAGTTAACATGATCTGCTTTCCCCAATAGAGGTGCCTATTCAATTTGCACGACCTCTAAGTCGTGAAGAGTCTTGCGCTAAACCACAAGCCTATAGACGCCCAAGATGGTGTCTGCTCACTAGCATACGCCGTGACCCAGAAGTCAGCCCGCAAGCTTCTGTACGAGTTGGGTCTCAAAGACGTCAACTCACCGTTCGACATCATGCTTCAATGGTTCTGCGAGGGAAAAGGCGAGCCGAATAGGGGATACCACAACTGCTTGACCACGATGCCATCGATATTCCACATACATCTGGCCGCTGGACCCAAACGTTCCGCGAGTGATATATCAGATCACGGCGAAGGCGACCAAGAAGACTCGACTTCGGTTATACGAACAAGTGTAAAAATGAATGCCGCAGCCTTGCTGGCTGGGCAGACGGAACTCGTGGATGCGTATCCTGACGCTTAATGATAATCAAAAGCAACTCGTAGAGTGGCAAGGCAATTTTGTATTATAGTTAGAAGATCGTGTGATGTTATAGAGAGACGGGGAATATACATCATATACCTGACCCCTATTTGGGCGTTACGAAATTGTTATCACTCACGGTAGGTAACAGGTATCAACTTGTGCATGCGATTCTCATTGAACGGCAGTGCCACGCTGTAGAAATTAGGAGGAGGTAAGCAGTCAGCATGCGAAAGCCGCTCATCAGGCTGTGCGTGCCCCTTGCCACCGCCTCATTAGTATTTATAGGCATCGGACAAAATCGCTTTCGGCCCCCATGCGATCGACAAAATATATTTCAGCCTGACATGGCTCACCGTTTCGCTCGGCCGGGGCCTGCAGACCTCCCCCGCCTTTATCTTTCGGACCCGAGCCTCTATCAAGATTCTACTTCGAGGATATGGCGTATGACGAGGCCATCGCCGCCGCCACGTTAGCCGGCAGCGTTCTCTCTTTCATGGCGACGGCATGTGTCTTGGGTTGCTTCGTCGTCTTCAACAAGAACCAGCGCTCGTTCCGCCACGGGCTGATTTTTAACTTGGCGCTGTCTGGTAAGCCTCTTGCCTACTACATACATCAGTAATTACGTCGATGGTCCGTCCCAGCGGGATTCACAGCTAACAGATCGCTTTGCGAACGCATAGATTTTATCAACTCCGTCAACAATACGATATCAGGAGCAATATACATCCGCGATCGCGCGTCGTATCCAGGCGCTGCGTGCCGATTCAACGGGTGGATCGGCCAGGTGTCAGTGCAAGCCACCGACTTCTCGATTCTCGCTATTGGCGTCTCGACGCTGCTGGTAGTCGCGCAGAAGACACAGCCGGGCAAGATCTCGGGATGGAGGATAGTCTTCGTCTGTGTATCTGTCTGGATAATACCCCTCATCACTGGCACGATCGCCACGGCGCTCGGGGTGATGGTGCCCGTTGGCAATAACTGGTGCTGGATCGCGGCTGATCGCACCGATCTGCGATACGCGCTCACGCACGGTTGGAGACTGGCTGTCTTTTTCATCACGGTGCTGATTTACGCATACATATACTGGTATTTCAAGCGCCACATGAAGTCGATGCTCATCGACGAGCCCGAGAACGAGGCCGACGAGGTCGGCGCACAGCCGAGCATGTCAAACGGCCGCACGAAAAGGACCTGTCCGCGGTCCACGCAGCCCAATACGTCGAAGAGCAACTCGACGAGCTACGCATCTTTCGCGAATGACGAGATCCGCCAGCGATCACAGAGGATGGAGCGCGAGGTGCGGCGGATGCTGTTGCTTAACGGATACCCTATGCTGTATGTGATCTTGTGGATTCCCGGGATCACAAGCCGCTTCTTACAATCGTCGGGACACAATGCCGCTGCGAACAGCCGCGTGTTGATGGGCCTCCAAGCCTCTACTCAGTTCGTTGGGCTGGCGAACGCTATAACTTACGGGTGGAACAAGCAATGGCGGCGTGGGCGATAAACTTGTATTATATAAGTACTGAAGCCTGCCTTACTGTCGTGAAAAAGGTAACTCTGAAAACTTCCCCAGTAAGATGAGCTTACTTGTGTAAATGAATGCTGACGAATTAGTACGGTAGACGTCTTAAGGACGTAAGGTCTGTTTTTGTTTTATGTACACTCGTTTTCCACAGCTCGAAGCTCGAAAAGGGGTCGCGTACAGTCAATTTCTTCAGGCCATGCTTCGACAAACCAAAGAACTTTTCTCTTTCAAAGCCGTCAACCAACTTCAAGTTCAGTTAAACTGCCTAACACGATAAATAGAATTTTCGTATCCGTTATGCCTGCCAACAAGCTAGAAGAACACTCCGTATTGAACTATTACTATCTGTTGGCTGTTGGTGCGGCCTAGTTGCCAGGGGAGAAAAAGGGGCCGCGCGGAGCAGTATTCCAAGTGACGATGCTAGCGTATGGTTATACGTTCGTATGTAAGGGCACACACAGTACAGGCGTTTATCGAAGATCCCGAGCACGGAGCCGCCGTGTATGAGCGTCTTAAGCCCATACAGGCAGGGGATTGGCGTGCCTATTTTCCTGGACGCTGCCGACCTTCAGTCCGTCAATTGGATTTACTACTGCGATCACCGCGTCGACATTATACACATGTCATTCATGTCGTGGGGGGGCCGGAGCTTATATAGGGCGTAGATCGAGGAGAGCACCAAAAAAAAAAAAGCAACCCAAAGCAAGCTTGTCCGTCCGCCAGATATACGGGGGGTTTTATGCTGATGGATTTCGAACGGGTCTTGCTGCTCGATGGTCCTCTACTGGATCGGCGGTTTAACAATGACAAGGAGATGGCGAGCATGGTTTTCGGCAAGTAGATGTCGATTATATCGATGCGTTATGCTCTTTATTATGACTGCTCGACCCCCCTACCTTAGTGTCGGCAATAGGTTAAGTACGTACTTTTAACTGATCTATCTATTTAGTATTTATGTATTTTAATTTCTTCAACGTTATGGTTGCGATTCGGACTTTGACTAGGACATAATGTAAGCGTGGCTAAAATTCATGTTGTAGATTATGTATCATCCGGCCATGTCGAATTCCTACATGTACTGGTGTATGTACTGTATGTACGAAGTAGACACCTAAGAGGAAATAATATTCAATGATGACGGTTACATCCGAGAGTTCACCTGCAGTAGGCCCCCAGTAGGAGCGCACATGCAGTATGGGGCCGAAAGATCCTGTCCAATGAAGAACCTTCCCCTGTTGCCGTTCAACTCGCGGCCGCCTCATTTACAGCCGGTGTGTGCATGACTCCAGATCCTCCACTTGGCTGCAAGTTTTTAGAGAGATTACACTACATATGCAGCTACTGTCTACCTAGGTAGGTACTGCTAGGTACTTAAGTAGGAGGTACGCACATCTTAGCTGGTCATAAGGGGTAAAAGTGCAGTGAGCATGCCGTTTAAGATAAAGACTTGTATAATAACCAGTCAAAATCCTTAATGAACGCTCTTATAACAGAAGTTCTGTATGTTTTATTTACCTATCGACTTCGACAGGTTTCAGGGGAGAGCCATACTTCGTGTTAGTCCCTGATGTGTATACCGTCGTTAGGTAAGGTAGGTACCTACAGTGTACGTAGTCGCCAAGCCCGTTGTACATGCAGGACTTTTACTCACGACGACTTTTCTACATCTTCTACTGCCTATCTCTCTCTCTTGCCAACCTTCCGCCGCGGAGACCTCGCTCACCCGTCGAATCTGCATAGAATAAGTACTTTAGGTACCCGTTACACTGTTACTACTGTCCCTTCTTGTCGGTTGGGCTTGTCTTTTATCAAGATGCAAGCCCGCCGAAAGGATCGTAAAGCACCATGCATACGGTCCCGCGCCATATAAATCGCGAGGCCTGGCCAGCGTCGGCTCGTTTACGCGCAGGCCGACATTGCAACGTTGATATCATACATGCCTACCATGGCCGTAGCATTCATCATACCTACCTACTGGAGAGATGCAGATGATCCTTCGATGCTGCGGTAAAAACAGGACTTAGGTACTATTTGACACTTGCCTCTTCTCGAGCCTCGATGCCATCATGTGCTCTTTGACCCTGCCTCGACTCTTACGACTCTTACGACTCTTACGACTCTTATCTATCCGTCTATCTGTTCCGCCTCCTTAGCTCTCGGTCGCCATACGGTCCGCTATTTAAATCACACGTAAGTAAGCGACGAGTCGATGTACGCATTAGCATTGGACATTGAGCTGATCGCCCACATATGTACGAAGTAGATGATAGCCAAATACCTACTTAACCTAACTCCTTAAACATCGGGATACCTATTCATACCTATGATAAAGGTACGATAACTGCGAGTGCCGACATATCTGGCAGTCTACGTCGTACCTAGGCTCGATAGAGGTATGCATCGCGCTCGCTCGTACTATAGTTCATCGACCCTATAACACTAGCCGTTCTGGACATCGTGGATTTCTTAGTATAGCGTCTTATACATCATTTAATATTACGCCGGCACGCCATTCTCAAATAGTCACCGTGTCAGTGTCGGTCGACGTCGAGAAGCTACAACTTCCCGATTTAGTGTCTTTCTAAGATTCTTATTCTCATCTTTTTCAATCCCGCAGAAGGCTCGTGAACGACGACTTCCCACGTTCGTCCTCGCCCACCTAGCGGGATTCATGATTGAGCCCGCGGTGGGTGAACCATCTTGGGCTGACTGACAATCTAATCGACAGTCATGGACGAGCTACCGATCGAGCTCAATGTCATCACTCTCAACTGCTGGGGTAGCAAGTACTCGAGTCTGTACCGAAAAGAGCGCTTGACAGCGATAGCACGCTATCTAGCCACGACCGAGCCCGTGCCACACATCGTCGCCTTGCAGGAGTGTTACGAGTACGATGACTATTTGGGTATAAGACGAGAAACACGTTACGCCCTGCCCTTCGGCAAATTTTACCACAGCGGCGCCTTGAGCTGTGGACTGGTCATCCTCTCGCGATGGCCCATCGAGGAAACCAGCAGTATGCAGCCCTTCCTATGTCATGTCATGTCCCCGCGGCATACCATTGCCAGAAACGGATGCTCCTTCATGGCTCGATCTTGATAGAGATTGGCCAGGTTCACTACTGAGGTCTTTGTCAAGAGTTACTAAATCATGGTATCACAGTGGTCCCATTCTCGCTCTGCGGGCGCCCATCAAGATTGCTCAAAGGCGACGTATCGTTGGGGACGCGAGGTGTCGCGTGCGCGCGTATTCGCTATGGCGAGGGTGAAGAGGATATCGTCGAGGTCTTCAACACGAATGCATGTAAACACCACTCACAGCGCGACAGGAGCCGCTGAGTCTGTTCGCTAGAACTAACTGGGCAGCAGATGCACTCTAGCTACGGCTCTTCTTTGCAGAATAACAGCTACAACATTCATTGTTTATCGCAAGCATGGGAGATCGCAAAGCTCGTACGAAACGCCACGGAACGTGGTCATCTTGCCGTTGTGCTCGCAGACCTCAGCACTACACCGTTCTCGCTGCCCTACCGCTTGTTGACATCACACGCCGCCATCCGGGACGCCTGGCGCGTGTTGTATCCCGATAGCTCATTGGGTCCAGCCTCCAATGAGCTAGAGCGCACTCGCGATCGGCCTGTTCCTAGTACGTACTCTCTATTCTCCCCTGAGCCCAATAACGATAATAAGTCGAGTATTTACTACATGTAAACTCTGATTCCTGACCCTAAATTTGCATAGCCGCTGCTTTCAACGTAGCCGACAATGGCGTGACTAGCAAGAGCCCGTACAACACGTGGGCATGGTCGAGCTCTGAGCAGCGAGCACTGCGCTCAGGCAAGCGGCCAATGCTTATTTCGCCCGAGATCACGGACAAAGATGGGCAACGCATCGACTATATTTTCTTCTCGAGAGGCGACCAGCATGCTTCTCCCACTGACCTGAGCGAGATTCTGAGCGCACATAACACATACACGGAGGATGGTATCGGAGCCGCCCAGTCACCGCCGGGCTGGGTTGTCAAAGACGTGCGGGTAGGGCTGATGGCACGCCATCCTGACCTTGGGTGTAGTCTCAGCGACCATTTCTCCGTTGAAGCGACACTGACGCTTCACACACCAACGCCGCTCCGCCACCGCCGCCAGCACAAGTCCAGGTCGAGGTCCAGATCCGGGTCTCGGTCCCGGTCCCGGTCAAACTCACGGGGTCCGTCTCGGATGCGCGGAGATGAAGCAACCACGACTATCAAAAGGTCCGACCCCTTCGCCCGAAGCGAGGACCTTCGTCGCACACCGACCCCTAAACTCGCCAGCAACCATCCAAGCTACAGACGAAATGAGAAAGCCAGAGAAAGAGGTAGGCCTGTCACGCCCAGTATCATATCTACGGACGCTGGCTTCAATACCATCGGTGCACGCGCGGTGGCCATGGAACAGGGAACGTACCTTCAATCGCCCACCGCATCGTCTTACCGACGAAGCTCCCGGGATCGTGCCGCCTGGGACCATCAACTATCGAGCTTCGAATTAGGGACGCCGCCCCGCCTACCCCTCGCCGCATACGACGAGATCCTCCAGCTGGTCGACATCCACGCCGCCCGTCAAAATCGGCAGCGCAGCCTCGGAATAGCGCACTTCGCGTTCTGGACCGTGGTTCTCTTGGCCAGCTACATCGGCGTCTGGTTCCTGCCGTACGGCAAGGGCGCCTTCGCGCTGCTCGTTGCGAGCAGTCTCGGCTTCGCCGCCGGCGTCATCACTCTCTTGCTTTCCTTGTCGTTCTATTCTGCCGAGCTGAACAAGCTGAACGAGTTTGAGTGGGAAATTCTCAATGCGAGGGCCGTCATTAGCGGGATGAACCCGGATGCGCTCGCGCATCAAGGGAGCGAGGAGGATAAGATATGGTGATGATGACGAGTACGATTTGTTTTGCATCGTCATTTTTCCTAGTGACGACAATGAAGAAACTACACAGGTTTTCTGTTTCACTCTCTCATTTGTCATTTTTCTTCTTCTTTACTCCGAGGAAGGGTATAATGTATATTTTAATGCAAGATCAGGGTTGATGAATTACTGCACGACGGGAAATAGGCTAGGCTACCTTGTACGATGTTCTGGAGCCGAATACGAAACTCACTCTGGAGATACCCCCCTTTTCATAAATAGCTACACGAGTCCGAGGCGACGAACGAATCAGGCTTGGATATGATTTCTCTTCTTCATACCTTAGGCATGTGTCATAGGGAGTAAGCAGCTAATGATACCAATTAATCCACTACTGAGTAGAGTACCAGCCCAATTCGCCCTCCATGATAGGTAGCGATACAGTTCTAACAATACCCATCTTCATCTTCGAAATAACAAGTTCACGGTTCTCATCCCTAATCATCAACAGAGCTTCGATCTCCACGTTATCCTCTTCCCATGAGAATTTCCCCCTCCCCACGGACGCACACAATCTCCCCAGCGCCGCCATTTCTCCTAGAGAGGGAGGTTTGTGATAACCGTTAGTTAGGTTCCGCCGCGTCTCTCTCTCACCAGCCCATATCCATCCCCCTCTGCCCCTGCCCCCCCTGATGCTGATGCAAAGCCCCGTAACCCGGCACATGAGAAGCCCCGTCGCCGGGTCCGAAACCCAAACCCAAACCCGCACCGCCGGCCCCAGCCCCTATCCCCGCCGTCATCTCCAGCTCCAACCCCATCCCCATGTCCATAGTGGCGGCCACTGCCCCCCCTCCTCCTCCTCCTCCCGGTTCCAAGCCCAAGCCCCCATACCCATACCCGACCCCACTAGCCCCGACGAATTCCGGCCTGCTCCCAGTCCCAGTCCCAGTCTGCTGTTGCAGAAACAGCTCCGTCCCATCCAGCGTCGTCGACATAGTAGTAGTAGCAGCGGCAGCAGTCGACGCGTCGTCGACGACGACGACGTCGGCGGCGGCGGAAGCGCGGCGAAACGTGTACCCGAGGAACGCCATCTGCTTGCGCACGCGGAGCACGGCGGCCTTGGTCCCGCGGTCGCGGAGAAGCCTGTCGCGCGGCCGCTTGCGCTCGCGGCGGCCGAAGGCGCGCACGAACGCCTTCATCTCGTCCGCGAGCAGTACACCCTGGAACTTCTGCCGCATTTGCGCCTGTGTCGTCATCGTCGTCGTCGTCGGGGCAGTCGGGACATTCCCGGTCCCTACGAGGGCGTCGATCTCCCGGTCCATGCGCTTGAGGCGTATCGAGTCATACGGCGCGGCCACGAACTGCGCGAGCGTGCCGCGCACGTGCCGCGGGAAGCCCGCGAGCTGCGCCTGCATCGCCGCCGTCTTCTGCGGGCTGCGCCGGATCGCTGCTGAGGGGGGGTGCGGGTTGTGTGCGATGGGTGGTGGTGGTAGTGGCGGCCCTGGTGATGGCGGCGGCGCGGCAAAGGGGCCTCGTTCCTCGCCGAATAAGGCGGCCGGGGCCGGGGCGTGGTGGTGCTGGTGCTGCGCCAGCGGATTCGCTTCGAAGGCCGGGTGTGCCTGTCCCGCGGCATCATCGCCCCTATCGTCGTTTCTCTCATCTCCGTCTCCGTCTTCGTCTTCATCCTCGTCGCTGCTGCTCGACGACGCCGACCAGTCCGAGATGGGCTCCTCCTCGTCAAAGTAGTGCGTGTCCTCGACGCTGCCGATCTGCGGCACGAACGGCGGCGTGATCATGTGCAGCTGGTCCCAGGGTATGTCGCGGAACCACCTGTGCGCCCTGATATCCTCGGCGTCGTGCGGAAACACGGCCCGGCCCCGTCCCCGGCCCCGGCCCCGGCCGTCTCTCGACCGCCCACCCCTCGTACCGAGCATCGACATCGAAACACCATACTCCGTCCCTCCCCCCGCCGTCGTCGTGGCGGTCATAGAGTCTCGGGCCCGGTACTGCTTCGACGAGAGCCGGCCCTCGCGCTCGCAGACCAGCTTCGCGATGAGGTCCATGCAGCGCCGCGACACGACGGGGCGCGGCGGGAACGCGAACGTCTGCTCGTGGTTGACGATGTTCCGCTTCGTCTGCTGCCTCCCCCCTTCCTCCGACAGGAACGGCGTGTGGCCGTACAGGCACTCGTACAGGATGACCCCGAGGCTCCACCAGTCGCACCGTGCGTCGTAGTCGCCCTCGCGGATCACCTCGGGCGCCATGTACTGGCTCGTGCCCACGCACGACCGCGCCGCGCTGCGGTTGCCGCACCGGTTGCGCCAGTTGAGCAGGGGCTCGTCATCGTCGTCGTCGGCGGCGGCGGCGAGCGACGACGACGACCGAGGAGTCAGAGGAGGAGTCATCGGAGACGGATACGTCGTCACCTTCGTCCTCGGCAGCTGGCGGCGCTCGTGCTTCTGCATCGCCAGCGTCACGCCCTGCTCCCACTTCATCCGGCCCTGGAGGCCCTCGGCGCGGTCGGCCGCGTCCCCCTCGACCGAGAGCCCGAGCTTGTGCAGCAGGCTGTAGCGCTGCGTGTGGTAGTAGCTCGTGTCGTGGGACCAGTGCCCGTCGAAGGCGAGGCCGAAGTCCGAGATCTTGAGGTGCCCCGTGGCCGAGATGAGGAAGTTGTCGGGCTTCACGTCGCGGTGGATGCAGCGCAGCGAGTGCGCCTCCTCGATGCACAGGATCATCTCGGCGATGTAGAACTTGGCCACCGGCTCGCTGAGTATGTTCTCCCGGATCAGCAGCCCCAGGAAGTCACCCCCCGGCATGTAGTCCATGACGAGGTAGAGGTTCCCCGCGTCTTGGAAGCTGGCGATGAGTGGGACGATCCTGCGTGTTCATATGTAAGTAAGTAAGTAAGACGACAGTCGTTTCGTCAACCCACGCGAGGGCCTAGACGAGTAGACGAGTGAACGAGTGAACGAGTGGAGGAGGATGGAGGGTGGTCCTTACCATCTCGAGCCCTCGGACGCGACGAGGAAATCCCTCTCGGCCCGCAGGTGGCCCTCCTGACTAGTCTTCAGCATGGCCGACTTGCGGATCACCTTCATCGCGTACACGTGGTTGTTGTTCCGCCGGTACCCGTCTCCCTTCTCGGGCTTCGCGCGCACGAGCCTGACGACGCCGAAGCTCCCCTTGCCGAGGATCTTGAGCACCTCGTAGTCGTTCGCCAGCTCGCTGCTGCTGCTGCTGTGCTCGCACCGCAGGGCCCTCAGCGTCCTGGCCGACAGGACCCGGCTCTCGCGCAGGTGGATCGTCTCCCGCTGGTAGAAGAGGGCTCGCCGGAAGTCCTTCTCGGCGGGGCTCGTGCCCAGGCCGTGGTAGAGCTCGCTTTCCAGGTACCGCCGGCGCAGGGAGCGCGGCGAGGGCTTGTTCAGCTTCTCGTCGAAGTACGTCTCGAGATAGATCTTGGCCGCCGCCGCTTTCTCGACCGTCAAGATGGTCGGCGGCGGCGGCGGTTCCACCGCCTTCTCTTGGATCGTGGTCAGACTGGGGTCCGCGATCGTCGAGATGGCCCCGGGCTGCCCGTGGTGATGAACTATGCTCGCCGGTCTCTGCTCTACCGGGTCGTCGTTGTCCTTGTTGGACAGCTTCGACTCGATCGAAGTCGCCGCCGTCGTCCCGGCACCGCCGCCGGTGGGGCAGGAGGACTTGCCAGAGGACTTGCCGCCGCTTGAATTCGTATTGCTATTAGATGTCGATACCGATAGGATCGCCGGAGCGCTGGCCAGCAATGCCTGGCCTGCTGCTGTCCTCTCCAGTGAACGAATGGAGGGCCTCGACTTCTTTTTAACACGGTGGATCACGGTAACAGCTCCCCCGAATTGGCCTCTGAGGAACGGGAGAGACATCTTTCTAAACAGGCGGAGACGCTCCGGCGATTGCTCGCTCGGCGGGGGCGAGACGGGTGACCATGCTACCGACTCGTTGGCGGATTGGCCCGATGCTAGAGTGCAATGGGAATTAACTAAGGGGCACACATACGGGGGGCGTTTAGATACTCAATTCTTTTGGGGGAAGAGCGTACCACTCTTGGTTAATGTTCGTAGAAGCGAAACGATCGAGCTTTGACGTCCAGGTTTTCGTGCTCGCTCGAATCCCTCCGTGGAAGCTGGTGACGATGTTGCTATTGACGATAGCTCATCGTCTGGGTAAATGGTGGGCATGGTGCCGGCGCCGACAAAGCCCGCGATGGAAACCTTGAGACGGGAGTGGCCAATAATGTCGAGTACCAGAAATAATAGCTGGGAAAAACTATACGATGATAACTAGGCAGAGTGAGTCCTAGATAATCAGACCTCTACCAAGTCGCGACATGGAGCAGCGGTCTTCATCTGATGTCCCGCTGCCTAGGCATGTCTTGGTACCGAGGCCATGTTCACATAGTCTGGCTGCCGAAATGATATGAGAATTTCGCTCCTGGGTTGAATGGTGCAAGTCGTGTTTAAGCTGCTGCTCGCTTCCCCTATCGAAGCTTCCACTTGCTTAGAGTAGCGGTCATCATTGGATACCCATAAGGATAGAATGGCCCAGGTGGGTGCTGCTTCTACGAAGCATAACGTCAGAGAGAAAAAAAGGAGAGAAGTGAAGTTAGGTCAAGAACAGTCGACTTTCTTAAGGTGGTTTAGGATATTTGGGTAGGCGCGTAGACTGTAGACTGGCCTACCTGGCAAAAACAGGCCGCGCGGAAGTTATACTGTATCATGGTTCGCAACGAGAGAAAGCACAGTGAATCAGTATTCGTTTCTGGATTTATCTAGAGGTATCTGAACTACCATATCGAAATAGGGGAAAGAGCCATACATGCACAAGGAAACTTTTCCTCCGAAATCAAATTTTTGTTACGCCATTAATGCATTATAGACCTCGTCAATCCTTATAACATCTGCTTCCCGCGTCCAGGGAAGACCGGATCCTCGCAGACTCGCGCAGGTTTTCGGAGAACCCATAGCGCAAGATCACATATGAACCACCGAGAGGCTCGTTTAGAAAATGTGCAGTCCCAGTCGGAAAGGACGGGAATCAATGACTAGATAGAATACACCCAGATTGGTATCCGCAGACCAGCAACAGCCGAGAGCGAAAACATGAACACCAATGGGAATGCCGCACGCCAAATGATTGGGTATCGAAACACTTCCGTTTATTTGATGCCGAGTAATTTGATGTCGAAGGTCAACTGGCTGTTCGCCGGAATACCTGGCTGGGCTTTGCTGCCGTAGGCGAGATGTGCCGGGATGGTGAGCCGTCGCTCACCGCCCACCGACATGCCTTGGATACCGACATCCCATCCTTTAATAACTTCGCCTGAGCCGGCCTTGAAGCTGAAGGGCTTTCCTTTCTTGTTGGCTATTGGAGGGGTCAGTTACCAATCTATGATCATGGCGAGGAAGTTCACCTACAGTCAAACACTTTGCCATCGGTGAGTTTACCAATGTATCGTACTTCAACCCTGTTGCCCTTTTTGACGGACCGGCCAGAGCCGAGCTTGCGGTCATCGATAGTCACACCCCCGACGACCTTGACACCAAGCGTAGACCCCTTCTCGGCGGCTGCGGCGGGGCCAGTAGGACCTTGCTCAAGATTCTTGGCGAACTGAACCTTCTTGTCGCCCTTAGCGGAAGACTCTTTGGTCGCTTCGGCCTTGGCCTCGTCCTTGGCAACAGCGTCGCCTTTGTTGTTCTTGAGCTTCTTCTGCTGTTTCTTGCTCAGCTTGGTCTGCTCAACTGCATCGGCCTTGGCAATCATGTCATCCAGGCTCTCGGGTTCCTCCTCGGCGACGCGCTTGTTCTTGCCCTTCTTTGGCTCGACTGGTTTGGGAGCCGCCTTCTCCTCTTCGTCTGAGTCGACTTCGGTGATGCGAGGGTCCTGGATGTCATCAAGCTCATCGGCTTCGGAATCGGAATCGTACTCGTCAATGCCATCAATGCCTTCAGGCAGCTCATAGTCGTCGTCGTCTTCTTCGTCCGACTCATCGGCCTCGTTCAAGTCAACAATGTAGTTGCCGGTGAGGTGAACAGCGTGAGTCCCCTTGACAACGAAGAAGACCTGCTCTTCAGGGCCAATAGTAATGTCTAGTGGCTGCTGATAGTTCTGTAATTTTTGTCAGCCCGCATGCGTGAGAAGGTAGGAAGCGGATAGACGTACACGCTCCGTGTCTAGGGTGCATATAACCAGCTCCTCAATCTCCATATCGCTAGAGGATATGCTCTCGTCGTCATCGTCGTCGTCGCTGGATGTAGCGGGCTCCTTGCCCTTCTTCGCTGCCTTGCCATTGGGCTTAGCGTCGCCATTCACCATCTCTTCGTCCGAGTCTTCGGCCTCAGCAGCGGCGATGAGCTTCAAAAGGGCCTCTGCCTTGGCCTTCTTAGACTTGGCCTTGTCGCTCGGGCCGCCATTGGGCTCGTCGTCATCATCGTCCTCGTCGGAGTCCTCATCAGCTTCCCCATTCATCAATTGCTGTAGGTAATCGTCATCAAGTTCATCATCCAGAGAGGCGCGTTTGCGAATGAGCTTCAGAGTAGACCGAGGAACGCTCGGAAGGTTTCCGTCCTCGTCGGCCTCGGGGGGCTCGCTAGGGTCGAGGGCGGCCATGGTGATGCGGTACTAAGAGAGAAAGATCGACATCAGCGACAGATCGCTTGGGAGGGCAACCCGTCGGCAACATGAAGGATATCAAGCATCATCCGACCAGAGACTAGAGCGTCTCCCCCTTCACAGATGGCGTTTCCATCATGATGCCGGCGGGTGAAATCCATGGGCCATACTTACGCAAGCGCCCGGCATGCTGTCCTCCTGCATAGCAGGGACCATGACGCCCAGAGGCGGGACCTCAAGCCCATAGAGAGCAACGGGTGCCATGGACATGGTGACTGTTGGATCTTGGAGTTGCAATTTTGCGTAGCGAGAGTACACGCACGACAAGAGGAAGACGAACACGGCTGCCCGGGGAAAGTGTATGTGTATAAATGAAGTCGAGAATTGGGTATGGTCTAGGATCGGAGTACACGATACCGAGCTAGATCTCAGATCAAGATGAAGGTGAGGAAGAAAAATAATCGGGTGACGGCTCCCTCGAGTTGACAGGAGGAAGAAAAAAAAAGTTTAGGCCGTCTTGCTGCATATCGTACCCCACTTTCCCCAAAACTAATGCACCACGTCTGCAGATAAGCCCACCAAAAAGACTAGCCCGAGGGCGCTACCCGTTGCGCCGCAACCTACACTCCACTGCCTTAGGTAGGTACTTAATTAACAGCTGTAGGCTTCTAGATAGATGGTAATCACAGTTGGCGCAAGGTGGACGTGACTTTCCAACCTCTGACAAGAGCTGCTGCCTACGAAGCGAATATATCTCAGATACAGGCATATCAGAGACAAGTGGGGTTATCTAATTTGTATGATTCAATGTAGAACTGATGCCTATCTGGCTACATAGAGCTCGAGTCAAATTCCACTCTCACTTGATCGAAGCTCTCCTCCAATCAAACAGATGGTTTCACCCCTCCCTTTCCCCTTATTTTTTGAGCGTTGCTAACCGGGCATCCCCTATTTTACTATTCGGGCACCCTTCGGGCCGATACAGTCTGCCACACTGCTGACGGCCCGCCCTACGCAGTGAACTTAGCCAAGTCTTTTGCAGTCAATTCAATGTCTATCGCAGTCAATCAGGTCTATCGCAGTTAATCAGGTCTATCGCAGTTAATTAGGTCTATCGGAGTGAATTAGGAGTTTAAAAGCCTCTGCAGAACCCGTTCATCCTCGAATTTAATAGATATAAGCCTTGTTTGTTGGCCGTGTTAGCTCTGCTCGGTGTGTAGGCCGTGATCGCTTCAAAGTTTAAAAGCGATACACGTGTAATTTAATTGACTGCAATAGACGTGGCTACCACTTAAGTAAGTTACCTAAACTGCGTGAGGCGGGCCGTCAGCAGTGTGGCAGACTGTATCGGCCCGAAGGGTGCCCGAATAGTAAAATAGGGGATGCCCGGTTAGCAACGCTCTATTTTTTTTGGCAGGTCAACTGTATTACTAACTGGTAGCTAGTAAAACTAACGAGAATCTCGTTTTCTACAGAAGCAATAGGTAGCTAGCTATCGAATTCCCTGCAGATTGGTATCTGATACCTCATGGGAGTGGGGATTTTCATCGTGAATAACCTAACCTACCAGGTAAGGTTAAGATGTAGGTATTCATTAAGCATATAAAGAGCGTTAAAGGCCCAAGATGGCCGGCCAGCCCACCATATCCACGAATCAACACGTCTCGGCCGCTGGACCGAGATGCTGGCCTTCTGACACAACATCCAGACTTCAACCCAAGTTGCCTCAGCATGCCATCGGCTCCAGCACGCCGAATCACGCAGCGTTCTCAGTCCTCAGGGCGAGCAGATCCGCGACATACTTCTCTAAGGTCATGTCTTCATCGCATGAACGGCCCTCGTCAGCAAAAGCGTCGGCGGTGGAGGGCAGAGAATTTCCGACGGGAGAAAGCCACTCACCTTTCTGGTACTCCTGGGGCCGGTCCCCGACGTCGAGCTGCTCGCAGATGAACTCGACCAGCGGGCGGGGGAAGTACTTGGGCGTGGCCCGGGCATACGCCGCGACGAGGTCGTTGCCGTTCGTCACGCCACCTATGATTGTCAGAGTGTTAGTCTCGGCCTCGCCATAGATTAAGTATAGTTTCGAGGAATAAATGAATGAATGAATGTTCTCTTACCGCTCGACCAGAAATTGCCGTCCTGGACCCACCGCAGCGTGTCGCCTCTCAAGCTCTTTGGCTCGAAGCCTGCCTGTTTGAGCGCAGGCTGGAAGACTCGAGGCCCGCAGATCTCCTTTCCCTTAAGCAGCCCGGCGGCGCCACAGAGTATGATACCCGTGCACACGCTCAGGATGTCTACGCCCTCCGTGGCGGCCTGCGCGGCCAACCACTCGAGCGCGCCCTTGGGGAAGTCGGCCGTGGGGTCGGGCCCCGGCACGTAGACGATGTTGAGCTTGCCTGGGGCGACCTCGGGATCGCTCCAGTGGTTGGTCGCGACGAGGAGCTGGTTGGACGTCATCTGGATGCTCTCTCCAGGCTGCACCGAGCCGATGTAGTGGATCTGAACCGAGGGCGTGCTGTCGATGACGACCTTCGGAACCGCATTCTCGAGCAGCGAGAGGTACTCGTAGCTCATGGACCCGAAGATGTCGACGCCGGCTGCGTCGAGCACCTGGCAGTCCACGGGGATGAAGACGCCGATGCGGATAACACGGCGGCCATCAGGGGCACTGGCCACCTTGTTGACGCCTGCGAAGATGGTAGTCATTTTATCTTCTTTCTGAAATTGATGTTCTTAGTCGTTTTCGATGAGGGTCGTCGCAACAGAGTGAGGATTTGATGGCTTGTCTGGGACTATGTGTGTGTGGACAATGTGTACGGATAGTAGACCAGAACTCGACCTTGAACAGGACGACATCGTCTCATATTTATATTGACCAACACTGCCCAAAATCTGAGACACGTCGTGGTTGACTATGTATATCATTTCACGATATTTTGATGTGTTCTCCGAGGTGCGCCGGGCGTTGTGGATGCAGTTGCGAGGGCTGAGTTGTGCATGAAAACGATGTTATGTGATTGGCCAATCCAATGAATGGAGGTCCACTGGTTCCGCCAACAGCCGGACTTATCTGCACTACACGCACCTACGGTACCTCTCTCCTGCCAAATCGAGCTTATGTCTCATAGGAAAACCTCGGGTTAGAATTTGGAAAACCACGGCAAGGTTAACCCAGTGCAGACCAAACTAACTAGGATCGTTCTTAGTCTACCTAGTTCAATCTCGATATGATAACTTAAGTTACCTTATGTACTAAGTAGGTAACTAACCGAAGTACTAAGCTATCCTGATTTAGAGAATACTTGAAAATGGCTGCTAGACCTGTTCATCAGCTTCTAGGCGCTCTAGAACTAATCTTGTAATCTGCTATTTGGCTTCCAAGCACGTAGTGTGCTCAATTTCCTTGATCAATTTACATTGTTCTTTTCGAGCAGTATTTTCGAAATGCCACAAGAGCTAGCCCTTCGATCTGCTCCACTCTCCGTACAGTCTAGCTAGGCGGGAAGCAATATAGGGGTTAGGAACATGATCTCTAAGAATCCAAAACTAGAAAATCCTTGCTACAGCCCCGGTTGAGATCGTCTTCAGTCGTTAGATACAGAGTAGAAAGAATGTACGATGGCAACAGTAATAAGTCTAGCAGATAATTATATTATTGCATGCCACAGAGTACCAGAAAACGGTGTTGTTGCTGGTCTTGGGAATCCATACGCATATAAAGCGGTAAATAATTCAACTGCAAGCCGAAATAGCCACGGGTATTGGACGTTCGAGTGCTATCGGGACAATCGTTTTAAATACCACTGTAAATATAACCTTGACAGATATAAATGCACCGTGGTTCAGCGCTTAATGGCCATAGCTATCAAGAAGACACTTTCGTAACCTCGGACTACTTCGCCTCATACCTTACAAAATAGATCATATGGACAGACTGCGAGGCCTTTGGACTTGAATACAGTCTTCACGTAGCGATAGGATTACGGTGCGATAATCTTCATCATTAATACAGCATTATCATTCATAGTTGTTAGTTTGTGATGCCTAACAACTACTGTCGACATTTGGCCTTGCCTTCACGGGCCATGTCTCCAAGTGCTGCTCGTTCCTATATACATCGTAATTAGGTATTATCGGGCTAGGTTTTGCTCATTAGCTGGGCTGCTGTGCCGTCACAAGCCCCTTCGTCCTAGCTGGGCTAGCCCGCTCCCAAATCGGACTGAATGCTTTTGTCTCGCATCCATTGAGTTGCTGCTCAAACTCAGTCGTTCATCTCTCTTCACCATTCCTTGCCTATAAACGAATGCCAGCAGGAAGATTCTCCGATTCCTGCGCTGTGCTCCTAGAACTCCGAGAGCCCAGAAAACTGATCCATATCTAGAATGCCAATGCCATGCATATCACATTATGCCCTCTATTTACACACTCTACTGAAAGCTGTTGTAAAATTCCAAACGGTTGGCGTCTGGAGGGGCGAAGAGGAAATTGAGAATCGAATGATAAATCTCGTACGCGGGGAGCTGACCCTGCGTAGAAAGCCAGCCCACATGAGATAGTTATTAAAAAGCATCGCTCTATTATGAGAGGACTTCTGCAATGAAGGATTTCGCTCTTTGCCGTGTTACTTTCTTGCTGACAGTATATACTAGATCGTGGGTGAAGAAGTGCATCAGCTGAGCTTGAGCGGACGGGATCGAGCCATAAAGAGGTGCAACGAGTGGGAACACAATGTAGTCGATCCAATTCGTCCGGAGGTTGCGGTGTGAGAAACACATGCCCTTCGCTAAGCCAGCTTCTTGCATTTCCTTTTCACGCGTGGTCGCGCCGATCTTGTGGAAACGCTCGTAAAGGAAGAGTAACATGGCACACTCCACGAGGCCGACGGTTCGAAGCACTTTGCAGATCTGGAAGATCCAACCAACATTATGAGGGTCAGAACCACCCGCTGTGACCGACATGTAGAGGGTTGAGGTAACAACCAAGATGGTCATCTGAAGGGGAAGAAAATGAGCCTCAAAAAGTCGGTGACCCAGAAGAAATGTTCGCTGCCAGTCCGGTTCTTTGATTGTCTCAGTGATAACATCAGAATAGATACCGCTCTCCATGGGTTGTTCGGGGTCCACGTCGAAATGATTCTTCATGTAAGAGTCATTAGGATGTTGTCTACCATTGGTTAGTGGCCGAAGTAGATAATTGAAGGAGGGCGATGTCTTACAGTGCGAGGTGAAGGGGACGAAAGGCCCTCGTAGTATGCTTGCGCTCTTGCCATAGCTCGACAAATTTTCTCAAACCGAAGCCTACATCCAGGGCTCCCCACATGTGCCTCAATGCTTGCTTGTAACGTGCCGTCATGTCGTTAACAATTCGCCCAACACCCTCGCCCCCGTCACCCTTTACATTGCTCTGACTGACTGGGCTGTGGATCGTCTTGACCGTGAGATTTCCGTTTAATGCGAAGAAGCACTTCAGGTACATATGTAAATCTTCACCGATTGCTTCAGAGTCGCAGTCCCAGCCACCGACTCGGTCAACAAGCTGAAGTGGCAGAGAATAAACTGAGGTGGGAGGAGCAATGGATGAGCCACGGTAGAGACCGGACATGCCGGCAGCACCCCATAGAATATCGGCAACTCGTACAATCGCTGCCACCTGGTGCGCATTGCGATCGAAAATGATGGGCGCAGCGTACAGCGTAGTCGTCGCAGTTTCGGGATGGGAGGTATGCATGCTCGTAAGCAGAGCAAAATAATTCGAGGACAAATGACTGTCAGCTATAGAGATGGAGTTGTTAGCATCGAATCCCACGATGGACCAAAACAAGCCGTCGTGTTTATACTCAACGTACCATCAATACCCGTGATTATGACGTCTTTCCGGAGACTGAGAGGATACTTTTCACTGAGTTTGCGTCCAGCCCAGGCCATGTTGCTTCCTTTTCCGGGTGCTTCTCCAGGGATGTCGGATGGATGGAGCGTATAATCGATCGACCGGAATTTCTTCGCAAACTCTTGGATGATGGTCATAGCTTTCACTTCGCCGTTTTGCTCACGCGACTCCATTGCCAGATAGACCTTTTGGCTTGTTAGCTATGCGAACATCTCGAGGAAACGATCCGGAAACAGCATCAACAGCCGTGCTCATTCTCCAATGAATCGCGATTCATTATACTCACATCGTAGGTATCACGCGCAAGTGGGTGTGACGCCATGACATCTAGTGTTTCCCGAAGCGTATCTATCTCTTCCTTGTAATTAGGGATAATAATAGCATGAATAACACGATCGATGCCACTGTCCACATCAGGCACGAATTCCGTCTCGGTGTCACCAGCCTCGCTAGCCGCGGTTGAAGAAGACGAGGGCGAAGACGATATATCTTTGGACGACGTCAGGGTCTCAGAGCTTGACAGCGACGTGAAGGACCCGCGGCGGCGATGGGACAGCTTATAATCCTTGAGCGATTTACTGCGGGCAGTTCTCTCCAAACACCGGGAGATGTCGAAGATGGACCACATGGACCGGAGAGGGAAGGACGAAACCAGAATATGGATGGTCAAACAGTAATAGGCGAAGACGAGCGTCCAGAACCCACCACCCTCGTAGGAGGTGGGCGTGGTAAAGGTGATCCGAGCAGGCCGACTGAGCGAATCCCCCTCGGCACGGGTCAGGGTGAAGCCTGATGCGGCTGCTTCCCGGGTTATCACATAGTAGGCGAGGGCGACGGTAAAGACCATGCCCAGCCCAGGCGCCCGCCTGGCAACCCACACGAAGGGTGTCGACATGGCGGCGGCGAATCGGCTGATTATTAGATTAAGGCCAGGCCTACTGGCGTCTTGTCTAACGAGGGAGCGACAGCGAGCCGAATTGGCAGCGAAAGGAGGGACAAGATAGACCGCCGGACGTGGCTGGCAAGAGTAGAGAGGCAAGACAAGAGACGAGCAGCCGGTAGTGTGAAGGGAACTTGCACTCAAAGCGCGATGAAAGTCAACGCGCCCTCGGAACTAGCGTACGCTGCCATGCAACAGGGAGGGATAACAGTCGAGTCGGATAATGGGATGAAAAGGGGGAAAAGGCAAAGAAAGGGTAGCAGAAAGAAATTCCTAGTGCTGGTACGAGTAGGGGAAAAGCGAGTCGGGGCGCGCAGAATTACATAGAGTGTAAGGACGAAGATAATAATAATTTGAAAAGGGGAGCCCTGTTTTTCTAGTACGGGGGCGATTGAAATTAAAAGAGAGCTTAGCGGCCATTCAGGGAGCGCTCTGGTCTGCTCTGGTCCACGGTAAAGGTCTGGGACGGGATAGCGGCTAACTATAAAGGGGAAGGGCGGGGCTAGCAAGTACCTGCTTTGTACACTGACTTCGAGACGGATGGGTCCAAGTTCAGCGTTGTGTGGAGTTCCATGCTGCTAATTGCATGAATTGTGCTCAGCCCTGGATCACAGTTATCCGAGTTGTTCCATCTGCTTAGATCCCGCTCTTCGTAGCTTCAGCCTACCTCATACATGATTCATTTACTATCGCTTCTCTCCAGTTAGAAATGCAAGTTAGGTGTGATCAAAGTACTTAAAACTAGGTATGTGTGACACTTGGTGCTATGTTTGGTACCCGCTATAATCTACCACCTACCTAGGTTTCGAAGGTAGATTATCTATTTGTCTGCCTGATAGCTGATATATTCGAGATCTCATATGACGGCTCTCCAACTCCGCGGCGATGCAGGCCGGGACGTGCATAGTAAAGAACTACCTACCTCATATCTACTTCGTACCTACATTGCAATTGCTGTGTAGACCGCCGTCACAGCCGCTTCATGTCTAATTTCAAGTTTTCGATGATACCAGGCTGGTATGTGGCACAAGCGTCCTAGATGGCCAGGCAGACTTTATCAGATGCGGACCCCAGCTTCAAGTTCTATTATTATTCAACTCTACCTAGACAGTGTATCATATCATAAGGCTGTCATCGAGAGACTATAGATTCCACACTTAAACTCCCTACCACTTTTACCCGCTGCTTATCAGTCCATCAGCTCATCGACTTAACCCCTCTCTACTCGGTAGGTATATCATATTATACACATACATCGTCTTACATACAGTACACTACACGACAATACGTATGGGCGGGCAATAGATACCAACTACATAATTGGGTCGTCTCGTGACAACATTGACCACTGACAATGCCTGTTCATAGTACCTATCCAAAGAAAAATCCTACCTCGTCCTCTGCTTATCAATAGTTCCGACCTCATCTTGCACAAGTGGCGTTGCATTGCATGGCCGCAATCAGATGTTTTAGGAATCCTACATAACCTAGTGCACTTTACCTACAGTACATAGGTAGGGAGTGGGGCTTTCTTTGGCTGTGTCTGTCTTCGATTTCGTCACTTGCCCAGCTTACACGACCTACCTACCTACCTAACCCGCCTTGATGCAGCCTGCTTGCTAGAGCAGACTCCTTTTCTCACTCTTCAAGTTTTCAAGGTCATTTGAAGTTTTAAAAGGCCAGCTACATGTGCATGGCTTGAAACGTCGAGGTAGCACCAAAGTCCTTCAAAGAGAGAGACTTTAAGTGGTCAACAGCTTCCCGAGTCCTTGGGAATGCGACGTGGAGCGATAGCTCCGTGTGAGAAAAAGGTCCCGTCGTGCTACCTTTCTCCTACCACATAATGTTTCCAAGTTTTGGGCATGGTAGCACTAGCAGGATACGTAGATGCCTAGAGTGGATTTGCTGCAACGGTCCTGTACCTATAACGGCGCACAGGTATCTGACCTATCACCAAACCGGGTAGTTTCTAAAATTTTATAGTACAGCGAGGTATCGGTACATACGCTTACAGCTAAAGTGGGGTTGAAGTTCTCTTATAGGATTGATCTGCTTATGCATATAAGTGGCACATGCACTTTATTACCTGCGTGTCTATACATCTTTGATCTATATATTTCGGTCCAATAAGGTAGAGAGTACCTAGCACTTCAAGATATTCATCACCTCTTCAATAGGGGTTTGTTCCTATGCTAGACAATTAGGTACACCTAGTATACATCTGTCACAACTTGGGAGTGTTGAAATCGCCTATAGGAGTTCGAGATGCCACCTCGTGGCTACCTAAGTACTTGTACATGTTCAAGATCTACACTACGCCTTACAAGTACTAGTGCTTTAGAATACCCAGTTCTTATTGGGCTATCATCCATGCCCGAAGAGCTGCCAAGTCCCGTGTCACTCCGTACCTAGTACGCTTGGATAAAAGTAGAAGTCCCGGTACACCCGGTTTGGTAGTGAGACACTCAAGGTAGGTACCTACCTACGTCACATACGCACCCTCGGCACCTACATGCACCTCTGTAAGAACTTGTAGATAGCAGGTTAGTGCTAGAAGTGCGCATCTGAGTCTTATTAGGTGCCAGTTAAGCCCAAGCTCCAGCTATTGTGCAGCTCCAGGTCAATATTTGTTCAAGGCTTTCAACGAGTCAGTCAGGTACCACAGATCCAGCTCTCTGGTTGCTTGCACAAGATTGAGCCCTACTTGTACCCCTCAGCGCCCAGGCAATAATAGGCGACTTACACTACCTACCAGTTGGCAGTCAGAGCTCCGTGTTTGCTTGTGTAACTACAGTACCTACGGTACAGAACTTAGTCCGGTGCCTTAAAGGTCGCGCTCCACTCCAAGTTGTTTCTTGTTGAAGGTTCATGTGACAATGCGAGAGACATTCGAATAGTGGAAACGCAATTTCCACTTAGCCAATGATATACGAGGAAAATCTCCACGGATCCTGCGGGGCTTAAGCTCGGCAGAAATCGACGCGACTTTCTTGGGTAGCTTCCTCCAGACTCCAGCTCGCGTGCCGTCAGGCAGACTTTTTTGAGGCATTAACCTGCGACGCGTGATTCAGCATTTTCTTTCCCAGGAT
This sequence comes from Nemania sp. NC0429, assembly GCA_022578495.1. Taxonomy (NCBI): domain Eukaryota; kingdom Fungi; phylum Ascomycota; class Sordariomycetes; order Xylariales; family Xylariaceae; genus Nemania; species Nemania sp. NC0429. The sequence goes on along the minus strand of MU392204.1, from coordinate 102,659 downwards.
TTCACGGGTTGAACAGGCGCAAAACGGTTCCGAGACGTGTTTGCCGCAATTGCCGGCAACCCTACCTTGGTACACCTGGACCCTTGGCACAGCAAAGACATACGCCCTTCGGCATCTTATCTATCTAGGTACCTTAGTAGATAGAGGGTCAAGGACGAAAGATAGGAGAGGGGGATAGCTGGGAGGCCGCCAATGCAAGCAAGCAAAAACCTAAGCTGGTCGCAAAGGTTGCCAAGCTTTGTGGCATCTGAGCACGGTCAGACCTTGTTAGAGAGACGTCCGATGTTCTGATTGGCTGCTTGGCTCCTAGTGTGAGCTTCAGTCCCGGACTTCCGACGGCTGCCTTAGTCTCATCAGCTTAGATCAGTGAGACAGTGAGACAGTGAGACAGTTACTTCGTACTTCGTACTTTTAAGCTGCTTTCAAGATGTGCTTAATAAGTGGATGCGTGATGAGATCCACGATGAAGCATCACAGACCATTCTCCTATATGGGTAAATCGTGAACACTCGATACAAAGTTCTCTCAGCCGTCCTATCTTCGAGGCAAGCTATCAAGACTGCTAAGTTATGAGAAAAAAAAAGTGACGTTGCAAATAGTTATTAGACCACCCGATAGCGTTTTACGGCCACACGGTAGTTTGAGAGCCTTACCCGTAATATCAGCCAGTAACTATAGTGTATAAGTTATAACAGCTGCGAAAGCCACTTCTTCCCTGCTAGATGTAAGGAGAGAAGCATATGTGAAAGTGGCTAATAAAATTATAACACATGAGGCTCCAGAGTGTTCCTGGAGGCTCAGCGTCCTGATTGAACGAATTACGACTGGCAAGTATCAGGCTAAGTATTATCATCACTGCCTAAGTTGTGAGCTTTATGATACTGACGTGTCTGTATAAAAACTTCTCCGTTTCCTCTTAAATAGTGTGAAGTAATAATTTCATATTGTGACGAGCACTCACGACGGTGGCACATATCCATCTTGACACCCAGCAGACTCAGGGTGCAAGAGGATAGTTTGAATTATATCTATCCTCCAGGCTATTCCCGACTATTCATACCGAGAGATTACCCGCCTTAGATATTCATGTTCTCGTTGTTGTCCGTAATCCACGAGACCCTACCATATGCTCGTTTAGGACCTATACCTAGTATTGCTTCATGGTTGGGCTCACCAATGATGGTCCCTGGTAGCTATAGAGGCGATGACCCCAGGGTTCACTGCAATCGGTGCCCGCCATGTACCTATGCCTTGAAGTTGTTGGTGCGTCGCCTAGCCCTTATATGAGTATTAGCATGCCAAATATTTTAGCGCCAGACATAAGAAGGATGTCGCACCATTCTCATCTTATTCAGACCTCTCGTTCCCATCGCAACTGGCAGTCGTAGGTTATATCAATGGTCTCAAAGGTAGCGTGGGACGAATTAGTTGCTCGGTCCAGGCAATAACCGTGGTGGTGATGCTGCCGTGGATGCTCTATCAAACTTTTAAGCATTTTTGTCAAACAGCTTAGTGATTGGTTTTGCAGACTGTTTCGCACTGTCAGTAAGGCTAAACGCAGCTATGTAATGTAGATGCTCACATCGATGAACTTCTCAAGCTCCTTATCCAAGTTAGACAGATCATCTTTCCGTCGTTTATTATCGGCGATAAGCTTCTGCTTGCGCTTGAGTAATTCCATACGTTTCTGTTCGAGGGCCTCTCGCTCGCTCCGCTCGTGCTCGATTCGTGCGACCATCAGGGCGTTCTCGTCATCGTCGGCGTGTTCGGGTTTCAACTGTAAGAACTCCTCCACGGGTATAAGAGGAAGCTGCTGATACGGGTGACTAGTTTGTATCTCTATTAGCTCTTGCGCGAGTTCAGTTACTGAGTAGCAATAGGAACTGCGGACGCCGTCCAAGTGAGGGGCGACTGGCGAGTGTCCGAGGGCTGGCTGGCTGTCCGTCTCCTTCTCTTGTTCGTAATCCTGATCGGCGGGGGTTCTTGGGGCTAGAGCGAGGAAAGCCGACGCTACTGTCATGACGTCTGCTCTTGGTTGTTCTTTGACATCTTGGTCATGTGCAGAGACAGAATGAGTGGGCACTGACTCGAATGATTCACAGGCCGCGATCTCGCCTTGTAGATGGCGCTGTTCATAATATAGGTTCTGCAGCTGTAGATGTAGGCGGTCGACCTCTTGGCGGGCTTCTGAGGTTTGGGCTTTCGTTCGACGGGCGGCGAAATTGGCGGCTCGATGTAACCCACGGAGCTGGGCAAGATTGGTAATCAGAAGCTTCTGTTGCTTGGACGTCTCGAGTTGAGCCTCGATCGAGGCAGTGTCGATTGGGCCGGCGGCGACGATTTGGTCGACGAGATTGAGGGCTTGCAGACGGGTGTCCCGAGAGGCCGCAAGCACGGATGCGAGCTCTGGGTCGGTCACGATCTCGTTGACAGCCATTTTACTATACTCATGCCCAGGCGCAGACGAAGGATGATTATCCGGGGTATCGTATCTCAGGATCGCGGTCGATACGTGTTGTTGATGGGGTAATCAATCTTTGAAGCTCTTGAAGTGGCCAATCATCGAGGTTCCGTAGTTGGACCAGTGAGCGACCATGACGGGTGGGGCCGTCACGGGTTGGCCAGTGCTTAGTGTACAACCTTGATGACCGCGGTCTCAGGTACAATGGATGTCGGTGATCTCGCCCTCCTATCTGTACACTACCTATATGTACTAGGTACTTAGCAGGCTTGCATGTAAGGTTTGGGGTGTCATATATCCTCAGCTGCAGGTGCATGCCTGGATTCTCAGCTCTGGTTGGATCGAAGAGTGTACAACATACCGATCAGCCCAGGGCTCTGGCAATATCGGTGCGACCCTGCGACCCTGCGTCCGCCTGTCCGCTCAGCTCGAATAGAATATGGAACGTGATGAAAATCGAATTCTGCACTGGTTCCTGAAGTAGTTATCTACCAAGGTAGCGAATATTAGAATATCATGTGGCACCAGCCAAATAACTTACTTCACCGCGGAGGTTCTTGATCATGGCAGCATTTACTACCATTTATTTCGCGCTGTAGGTACCTTGAAGGAGTACATAGGTACCTCTTACACATGTACTTGAGATTCAATCTGCGGCAACCGCACCCCTGTTTTTTAATTACCGCCTCGAACCGGGATCCCTGATTTATACCTACCACAGGTCCCTTTTTCTTCTTCTACTGTACACTATGCAACAATGCCTCCTCTAGTTGAGTCTATCTTCTCCTCGCGGTAAACGTCATAATTTCCGCATTTCGGCCCAGATATATGATGCTACAGACAAAAGACATCAAGAAAGGATCACATCGCCTCAGGCACTAATCAGGTACATGCATTTCCTGAGTCGTCGATTGTACCCAGAATAGGATACGGGACAGGCTCCACCACCCGGACGGAACCAAGCTAGCCAATCTCCGTCCAAAATCCACCGCATGTGATTGATTATACACTCTTCCGACACTCCTTCGTGTACTCTCCTTCTTTACACTACACACACGGCCCTGAAATATCCCCCATATATGCCCATGCCTACATAGTAGGCCCTCGAGGTGCTCAAACAAAATAACCTCTCCTACCTAACCAACCTCGGGTGCCTACTTACTAGTATTTAGGCGCAGGTCATCCTTCAACCTACCTATACCTACCCCTTAATTCTCGACCAGCACTCCCTACAGACTTTGTTCTCGACCTCTCATAACCTCGCTCATCGTCACCACATCCACCATGGCCTGCTCCTCGTCGTACGCCTTGGGCTCTGTCCAAGATGCCCCCGAGGCCACGAGTTCCGGCGCCGCAGTCCACGGCCAGCGAACGCATCATCGTCGCCGCCACTCTTCGTTTGTCCCTCATCATCGGCGGAAATCTCTAGTCAACCAGATCATAGACGGAGAGGAGGCGCTTTTGCTCAGGGTATCTATCCCTCTGTTTTATCCATCCATCTAAATATACATGCGTCCGTCCATCCCCGCGCTAACACGGCAAAGGTCGACCTCTTTCTCTCCGACCTCGAGCGCCGATTGGAATCCCTTGAAAACTACGGCGAACTGATCCACCTCGATGCGAGCATTGCCAAGGCATTCTCGACATTGCAGGCGGTGCGGGAGAGGTGTTCTCATGTGTCCGAAGAAGTCATTGGCGCCGGCCGCCGTCGTCTCCAGATTCTGGTTGAGACACTCGACGCCAGGTATCAGGGAGCCTTGGCTAGAGCCGAATCCATGAATGAAAAGGCCCGCATGGGCATCGAACTTTTGGACGACATGCTGGACGACTTTGAGTCTCGCGCGATCAAGCTGCGAGACCAAGGATTTGCGAATGCAGCTGGAGCGGCGGAGAGCCTCATGGGAGGGGGCCGAAGGGTGATGGATGAGGGCCTTGAGCGCGCCCGTGGCGTAGTCGACGAGGGCATTGGCCGGGCTATGCGTGCGGCCGAATCCCTGGAAGAGCATGTTCAGAGTGCCATTGCACGAGCGCGTGAGCAGGGCTTGCTGAAATATGATGAGCTGCCGGTTCCGTGGCGGATCAACCCTCATATTCTGAAGGGTTACCGTTTCTCCGACTCCAAGATCGATTGTATCCGGTCCGTATTTGGGGTCTCCAACGAAACCGTGAACATATGGTCCCACGTTCTCGGCTTCTTCCTCGTTTTGTCCGTTGCCTTTTATTTCTATCCGACATCCGCCCATTTCGCCCTCTATACCAAGGCCGACATTTTCATCGCCGCCGTTTTCTTCTTCGCCGCCTGTAAGTGCTTGGTCTGCAGTACCATGTGGCATACGATGAATTGCGTTGCCGATCAGACCTTGATGGAGCGTTTTGCATGCATCGATTATACCGGCATATCATTGCTCATCGCTGCGTCAATCATGACTACGGAATACACCGCATTCTACTGCGAACCAATCTCCCGCTGGACCTACATGATTGCTACTGCAACGCTGGGCATCGCGGGCACAATCATGCCATGGCATCCCACATTCAACCGCCAAGACATGGCCTGGTTAAGAGTAGGCTTTTTCATCGGGCTGGCGGCGACAGGCTTCATGCCAATTCTCCAAATCATCTTCACCCGTGGTACGGCTTGGGCTTACGAATTTTATCTGGACGCCAACCTGGTCAAATCGCTCTCGGTCTATGTTTTGGGAGCCTGCATATATGCTAGCAAGGTGCCGGAGAGATGGTTTCCTGGTGCTTTCGATTTCTTTGGTAATGCCCACAATCTATGGCATGTAAGTGATACTGCAGAATTATAAAGCAGATTTGCAGGCCTTTACTAATTATATGGATAGTTGGCTGTCCTAGGCGGGATCATCTACCACTATACCGCAATGCTGCGGTTCTTCTCCGGCGCTTTCGAAAGAGCTGAGCTCGGGTGCCCAACATACTAAGAAGGGTAATTGGTTGAAAAAGCGTGAATGATCAATTACTACTAGTATTCAAGGAACTCTGCATTATATCCCTTCGCACTACCCAACATGTTCTCCCACATTGCCCCCGGTCAGCACAAATAGCGCCACGGCGGTTCTCAACCCAACCCTCCCACTCGTCGGTATGCTCATAACTACAGTACCTACATAATGTAGATTTATGAGATGATAGCAAATGCGCTTGCCACGAGCACTATGATGATAGAGCTCACAAGCGACCGGTTTCTCTCAACGGAAATTGATACCTGAATCACAGGCGAAACAGGCGTGGAAGGCCGCATCGAAGGCGACGCAGACGTGTTGGATATTTGTATCACTACGGGGTTTGTGAATGATGGTGCTTCATGGCACGTTGCGGAAGATGCCGCAACAACATTGGTGCGAAGCGCCGTGAACGACCCTGGTGCATTATCCGCCCCAGAATCAAGCGTAAATATGGGGGTTGGCGTCGAATCGGGTTCGAGAAATGGCGAGACCGTGAAAGTGCGGCTCACCTCTGTTGACGTAGCCTTCGAAGTATCGGGGGTTGTTATATGACCAAGTCCGGAGTTTGGCAAGTCGAAACCGTTGATACGAGCACATGTCGATAAGTCTACATCCTACTTGGGTGCTTAGCAATTCGGTTGCTTGATATAGATAGATCTCCGATGGCAAACCTACCTCAGGACAGCAATACCCAGCAACGGGTGCACAATAGCTGCCACTATTGCAAAAGCCTCCATCTAAATGGCAACATGTCTGCTTGGTGATTAGCACACGTCATGACGACTCGACATTCGCCCAACTCACCTGACCAAGATCTGGGTTATAACACCATGTACTATCCGAACCTCCACACGGTACTGTGCCATTCCCATATGTCTCCTCACAGGATTTCATCTGTCTTTTGTGGGACGATGCAGAGACCCGCGCGTAGGTTTCCGTGGCTCCGCCCAATAGCCCAAAAGTGGGCACGAGCAGTAACAACGAGAACAACATGTTGAAAGGGCGTTGCGATGCGCAAATAGGAAATGAGCCTCGGACCGGCAGGGAGAAGGTGCTTTGGTAGCCTTATCTTATCGACAGCAAGAGCGCGCCTAAGCAATTTTGACGACGACGGCTTTCAAGAGAGGAATGTCGATGAAAGAAGAAGGAAGTGAACAAACGGTCGGGATAGGAACACCCGCTGTCTACTACAAGTCAAACGCAGCGGCGTAGTTGATCTCTCAAGGCGTGTCGATAGGCTGAATACAAATAGACGGGAAGTAGAAGAGATGTATAAACCGCGCGGGGAAAGGAGTCAACGGACGCTAGAGAGGCGGTATTATCCTGATCTTCGAATGAGTAGATAATTAGTTGATAGAATGTAGAGAGATGGGGATGAATGGGGAGGGACCGGCTTTAATTAATACACATCCACGATTCCCATATCTGTCTGTCCCCTTCGCAGGGAGCGATGGCGATGATCACGTTCATTCATCCACATTGCTGCTCCGCTCCGCCTGCAAATCTAATTATTCAATGTTTCGTTCAATATCTCACGTCGCGCGCGCGCGAAATCCCTTGACATTGGTGTCTACGTAGGTTAGGGACCCTGATATCGTCGTGGGGAATAGGCTGTTTTCCTGGGTTCGTTGGCACGCGGGCCCTATAATTACATCAATCAATTAATTCGATACACAATACAGACAGCTCGGGGTCAATTCAATATTTAAGTCCTACATTGCTAGCTAGTGTCGTCGTTCGGGGAGAGGCAGCGTGTCGGTGGAATTTGTGGCGTTTAATGAGATTCAGTCTGTGAAGGGGTTTGAGACACAAGAGACGAAAATTGCCTGCATTGATGCTTACTTAGTTAGAAGATCGACGCTCTCCCAACGGTAGAAAGATGGGTTTTGGTCTCTTTTGCTTCCAATAATTACGCGGTGAATTAGGTACTTTAGTCGGGATTCGCTCTGCTGATACTGATATTAAGGACACGCGCCTTATCCGTGTGTATGAATTCTGAAACGCAATAGTTCGTACAGCGACTGAGCATTCCTAGTGCTCGTCGAATTTGCTTCCTGATTTCCTCGTCGGCATACTCTACGTGCCAGGGCAGAATCCGCACAAAGCCAATATCGCAATATTGGAACTACACCAATAGCCGTCCCCTCCTGTACCTCGTCTACAAACATTTCCTTTCGGGGCTTGCGGCGATTAAATCTTACATACTAATAATACAATGCGGTATAGAGCCAGGCGGCCCGGGTTCTTGTTCCGTCGTTAAATCATTCGCCATGAGCGTGTCCCGAGGTAGTCGTTAATTTTCATCACCGTCATGCTTGCTATAATATAATACATATCAGTCAGATAGAACGAGTCGAGAAGTAAAGCAGATGCCTTTTCATCATAGGGCATGCCTAAGGATCTCCTCGTATACGTCGTCGGGTATCATTTTGATAATGGCCAGCGCATGAGCCTTGATTTGGTCGGCATGCAACGTCGGAAATGATCGCAGAAGTTTATTCGGACTACACAATCTGGTTAGCACCAAAACGGCCCCTCGAACATATAGAATAAACGCGCGAATGACCCACCTTGAGGAACCCAGCAATTCGTTGCGCATCATGATAAGCTGGGCGACGATGCAGAGAATGTTCAAGTGCGGCCCGTACGCAAAGAGGAAATCCCAGAGTCGCAGTACCTCAGGCAAAGGGGGTGTACAGGCGCAGAGTGTCAGCACTGATGGAAAAGCATAGATCTCGGCCGAAAGACCCTTCGAGGTTAGATATAGGCTGAGTTTAGTGTCTACAATGCCCAAGACTTTATCGACGAGCACAAGGCCGCGATGTACACCGTCCATAGCACCGCGGATGTAGCCTGGGCATTCCTTGGTCAGGAGCTGATGGAAGGCTACGAAGGCCTCGGCTTCGCTGCGGGCAGCGTATAGGAAGGGCGCCGCGAGCACGTTCATGCCTTGTACGTAAGTGCCCGGTTCTGAAGCATTCGCCTCGGTTCCTTCTGTCGTGAGCGTGAGGGCGCGGGCGCGACCCTTTGCCGCCGGTGAAGACGTGATTGGTTGCGAAACGTCGACGCGAGAGGGGCTGGCGCTGTTGCTGGCAGGGAGGGATTGCCGGCTGCTGGATGGGCGGCGTTCCTCTTTGGCGTCATGCAGCATCCAAGCAACGGCATTGAGTAGTCGTATCAAGCTCGCCTCGCTAACACGGCGACGGAAGAGGGGATCCGTGGTCAGGGTTCGAAATGTATCGTTGCGAATTTTAGAATAGGCGGGAGAAGCGCCGCGGTGAACGAGCTTGAGGTATTCGTCGGTCGTTAGTACGGAGGCGTCGAGCAATATCAGCCAGATGTATATTCGGCTAGAGGACTAAGCAAAAGGCGGCTATCATTAGCTTCGTGGTCAATCACACGGCGACGGATATGTCTGTGTATTGTATAAGTCTCACTCACCATGCCGTCGCTATCGCTCTTGATCCCATGGTCCAACACCTTAAACCGCATGGCCGCGAGGGAAGCCCCCACGTCGTCGTCGGGCGGACCATCTCGTATCAGCCTATCCAAGCTTAAGGGATCGGCGGCAGATGGCGTCCTGCTTAGCACGGCGCGCCTGGTGTGTAGAGACGTAGACGAACTTGCAGCATGGAGAGCGGGGGGGTTGGCACTGCCGCTGGCGTCCGAGTTGGACCTATGCCTCTGCGGAGATCGGTTCAGAGCCTGGCGGCGGGTTGGCGAGATGTCTCTCGAATGCACGTCTCGAAGCCTTTGCTGGGCGAGCGCCGCGGACGCGGTGGGGAGGCCGGAGATGATGCCGGAGATGCCAGATATAGCGGAGATGCCGGTGATGCCGGCCATCTTGTTTGCGGCGCCGAGATTGTGAGCCGACTGGAGCTTACGCAGCGTCCTCTGCGTCCGTGGCGTGAGAGGTGTCGGAAGCTCGACGCTGAGCGGCGGTGGTGGGAAGAGGGAGGGCATCGTGTCCCTCGTCGGACTTGGCATCGTGTTTTCGAGATTGTTGTTTTGTTTTATTCCAGATTTAAACGCAGAAGGAAACTCTTATGCCGGGTCAGAGAGTTATTCTTCTTTGCCCTTTTCGTTTCTTGCTTCCAAGATCAATTGAACGCTATCGTGATGGCTGTGTTGCTTCAAGATGGCCAGATTCTGAGATGGAGATTAGTGCGTGGTTGAGTGAAGTGCTCACCGCAGTACCTAGTTCGGGAGAGATGTGACCTGTCAAGCTGATGATTTCCGTGCACAACAAGTACAGAGGACTTCGCCCTACCACAGACGGGCTGTTATATATTTTGCAAGTGGGGTACATTATATGACCTGCTGCAGCAATACTTTGAACCTCTAATAACTCTACTAATACTGCTGCTACAATCGTGCATCCTATACTACCATTGACTTTTTTCTTTCAATAGTCATTAAACATTACTACTGTTAAAATTTTGATTTTTTTGGTAAAATATGCAGTAGTTAATAGCTGAATGTGGAGCAAATACAGTGGGATAAAGTCCCCCATGGAGCTTCTCTCCTTACTTATTGTCCACGGAGTTGGTCTGGACTCCTAGTTCGGTAGGTACCCAGTACCAACTTCGTTGGTGGGGGAGTCGCGTGTCCCGTATTATCTGCTTCGCGTGTCGCGTTGGGTTCTTCACCAGCCATTCCGAAAGAAGCTAGTCCGGTTACTTATCAATCTAATCTAATCTTTCAATGACAAAAGAGTGATACCGATTCGTCCCTTTTTCTTGTTGCTGTCCGCAACCAATTAGGGTAAGTCTTTAGGTTACTTTATTTCGGGGTTGCTTTCTCAGTATTTTGAACCATATACTCTCATATGAAGTACTCTTGAGTGACAGTAAGGTAACATATAAAGGGGTTATGCCTTGTTGAGGATTGTATGGCTGCCTTGAAGACGAAGACAGGGCGGAATCAATTCCTCCTTTGCTGGCATATCGGATATCCGACCGCGTACGAAGTAAACTAAGTCTAATCTCGATCACTAAGAGTCTCCCACCGCGCTCAGTTCGTCCAACTATTATATGGTATATCTATATAAGTCGCCACCATGGATCTCCATCAACAGACTCGCATGAGAGGGCATTCCGCGTCTGTGATGCTCCCCCTCCCCCCACCCGGGTTGCTGTTCGTTCTACCAGAAAGCAAGCTATTATCAAATATGTTCTTGATGCGGGGGTGATCGCGTGCCCTCCACGTGGTGTTCCGTCCAAAATCTACGCAGCTGAAGCACGATCGACCAAAATAAGCATCTTCCCACCACCAATAATACTGTCAGATAGTGTTGTTGCTAAGAAGAATGGGCGTCACTCACGTGTTGCAACCCACCTACTTAGTTTGGTATGTTACTGTACTCGTACTACACTTCATGTTGACATAAGTCCCAATCGTCACTTTCTCATTTGACGCCACATGCTTTGACGCTCTGTTTGATCGCGAAGTGCAACAAGCACGACTTACAGCCACAGGTCACGCCTTATCGATAGCTTCGGAGACTATGCCAAGAGTAGAAGACTTAACCGATGAAGGGCCCTCGTCGTCGTGAGGGGCGATTCCTCAAAGAAACTAGCGTACGAAGTAATGGAGCATCAGAAAGTTCGCCGTGAAGGGTTGGCCACAGTCTACGACGTGGGACTACCTACCTGTGCACAACTACGAAGCATGACTGCCCGAGATTCTAGAGATGATCGCTCCCCAGCGCAGATCCTATGTTGCATCAATCCCCCCTCTTACGAGGCTGAATACAGGTAAGTTGTTTTCATGAACCCTTGATTCCATGTACCTACGCATCTTGGTCTAAGTAGGCACTCCGTACCTAAATAGGCATTATCAAAAAGGGTAATGCGATTTCCTGTGAGCCCTGGCTTGCACAAATGGTTCTGCTTCCGTATCAGGTAGCTAATAGTAAGCCGACGGAGTTACGTGGCGTTAGTAGTCAGCTCGAGGTAAAGATAGGTGCGACAGCTTCGTCAACCTCATTCATCATAACAAAGTAATAGATATGGGCAGCCGACATCCATGAGGTATTACAAAATATGTAAAAGATATCACTAACATAAAAAGAACAGCAGCGGGAACACCAAGCAGCTAATAAGTTGGTCATGCAAAGGTCCTTACGCTAGTACGAGTCTAACAGTAGAGGTACCTAGATACCTTATGTATCAATGGCATCAACTTCAGCCTCAATCACACCATCGACGCTTAGACCAGGTACTCGCCAAACTCAGCTATGATTGGCCAGTTACGGCTGTGCATCACCTAATTTGGAAAAAGACTCCTCCGAGCTCTCGAGGGCTTGTGAGTCTGAACTGGGCTCTGGGGACAAAGCCTTTTCGAACCTTTTCCATTAGCATACTTCGTAGTTGTACACTTATCTATGTGTCCACTATCCCCTTGAGTGCTGATTCGGCTGCAATACATATAAGTGGAATAACGGGGCTGCATGGATGCTGCGTACACCCAATAAGACAATAATATCATGCTCGGATAATTGTGTTATTGGATATATATAAATAACCAACGCCCCGCTATTCCACTTATATGTATTGCAGCCGAGTCAGCACTCAAGGGGATACGAGCGTTCTACTGCTCTCTGGTACTGTAAAGGCCACCACTACCACTGCCTTGGGTACCGCACGTCCTTCTGAGCGGAAGCTAATGAAGGCGCAAATCGATCGCTCAACGGCCACCATAATTCTAGCGTATTTCTACTATACGCCACCTATTGCACCATACCCTGCATCGTCGTTAGATATCTCCGTTGGTTTAATACTACCTACTACACTGGAGTGTAGGGAGCTTTAGGTACGTATTCACCTACCTAGGTAGGTTGGGTGGGCATCCAGCACCATGGCGAATATAGTCCGCTAAGCCGTGAACGGCAAAGGGTAGATGACGCCATACAGAGTCGCTCGCAACAGGCCAATCCGAACTCCTTTTCGACATGATGACTCCAAGTTGCTGAAGATCAGCTGGGTTTGATGAATGAACAGAAATCGGCGCCTTACTGGGGTACATGATGGGTCAGTAACGGGTGAAATCCCTACATCGGTTACTATCCAGAGCCACCCCCATACCTCAATCTCACCTCGTCTCTAGTCTCTAATTAATCTCTAAATCTCTAATCACTGGCTCTTTTCGACGATTTTCCTCGAGTATCATGTGTGTGTGTGTGTGTTCTGAAAGACAACAACAGTTCAACCCTCGAGTTGTCGATTGCCCCCCAGTAACAGTACCATTTCCTATCTGAGAAGGACAATTTATAGTTCTCTCGACGCTCCTTGCACCACCACAACTCGGGCCTTGTTTTTTCTTGGATTTTCCCAAGCGAACCAACCATCACCGTGAACGGCGACGGGATTCTCGCCTCGGCCACCTCGACTCGAACTAGAAAGAAGCTTGTCTCGATGTTCCAGCTGGGTGGGTAGCCTCTGAAGGATTCGAAGTGCTGGTATTGGAGATTGAGCACGCCACACCCTCCCCCCTCCCGGATCCCGACATAGCCAACCAGCAGCCATCTTGGCGCTCAGGGCCCTGTATTGCGCAACGTGCGCATTCTCCAGACAAGCAATACAAAGGCCGCGGCTCGCCTCTCTTACTCATCTCTTCTTCGTCGCATCTGTATCCCCAGGCCATCCCCAGGCCATCGCCAGACTATCGCCATGCCGTCAAGCAGGCAGATTGGCCACGGCCTAGCCAAGGTCCTCGGTATCAAGCTTGACGAATCCGAGTCTGAGAGAGTCACTCGGGGAGAGTCTGTTTTCTCTACTCAAACGGCAGACTCCTTCGTTGAAGAGCCGCCGACAGTGAAAGAGGTCCTCGCCAGAATTGTACCCTCCAGAAAGGGCGTCTTGGATTACCTCCTCTCTCTGTTTCCATTCCTGTCATGGATTGGCTTTTACAATGTCCAGTGGCTCATAGGTGATCTCGTCGCAGGTGAGTTTCCTGACATAACAACTAGACGCGCTCATGCTGACCACGTCGCAGGGATAACCATTGGCGCGGTTGTCGTTCCTCAGGGAATGTCCTACGCCAAACTCGCCGAACTACCCGTAGAATTTGGTCTTTATACTTCGTTCGTCGGTGTAATTATCTACTGGTTCTTCGCGACTTCTAAAGATATCACTATCGGGGTATGTCAAGCGGTTCGGAAAGTCGCATTGCTATGACTAACATCTTCCATTAGCCCGTCGCTGTTCTTTCAACCGTCACGGGCACGGTGATTAGCAACACCCTCGCTTCGCATCCCGAGTACGAAGATGCGCCTTGGATCATCTCTTCGGCGCTCGCTGTTATCTGTGGCGCCATCGTCCTCTTCATCGGTTTAATACGATGCGCTTGGATCGTCGAGCTAATCCCCGTGGTCTCCCTGGCAGCTTTCATGACTGGCTCGGCTATTAATATCGCAGCTGGACAAGTCCCCGGCCTTCTAGGTATCTCTGGTTTCTCCACGAGAGACGCCACCTACCTTGTCATTATCAACACACTAAAGGGCTTGCCTAGAACCAATCTGAACGCGGCGATAGGCCTCACTGCCCTATTTCAACTTTACCTCATCAGATTTGCGTGCAACTGGGCGGCCAAGAAGTATCCGAGCCGCCAAAAGTTCTTCTTCTTTCTAAACACTCTTAGGTCGGTCTTCGTGATTCTGTTATACACTTTGATCAGCTGGCTAGTGAATATGAATCATCGAAGTAAACCACTTTTCAGTATTCTCGGGACGGTCCCACGAGGTGAGTGAAAACCCCAGCGCCGAATGGCAACCAGCTAATGGATTCCTAGGTTTTACACACGCTGCCGTGCCCAAGATTACAACCGATATTATCAGCTCTTTCGCAAGTGATATCCCAGCTACTGTTATCGTGCTTATCATTGAGCATATCGCCATTTCGAAATCGTTCGGCCGCGTCAACAACTACAGAATCAACCCGTCACAAGAGTTCGTGGCAATTGGTGTGACCAACGTGCTTGGGCCCTTCCTTGGTGGGTATCCTGCTACCGGTTCCTTCAGTCGAACGGCTATCAAATCGAAAGCGGGTGTCAGAACCCCATTCGCCGGTGTGATTACGGGAATTATCGTGCTGCTTGCCATCTACGCGCTGACGGCCGTGTTCTATTACATCCCCAACGCTGGCCTTTCGGCTGTCATCATCCACGCTGTTGGCGACCTCATCTCCTCGCCAAACACTGTATACTCATTCTGGCGCGTCTCACCCCTTGAACCCATTATTTTCTTCATCGGCGTAATCGTCACCATCTTTACGACCATCGAGATCGGCATTTACACGACCATCTCGGTCTCGTTCGCCATATTCCTCGTGCGAAATCTCAAGGCGAAAGGCGCATTCCTCGGCAGAGTCCAGGTCCACTCTGTCATCGGCGACCATATCACTGGCAACGACAACCAAGTGGCTGGGGAATATGGAACTTTCAAGCCCGATCCCTCTTCTAGTGCCCTCACCCGCAATGTGTATCTTCCGATCGACCACCAAGACGGCTCGAACCCTGGAGTTGAGCTGGCAAACCCGTACCCTGGCATTTTCATCTACCGCTTCTCCGAATTGCTCAACTACCCCAGCGCCAGCCATACCATAGAATATCTAGCAGAATACATCCTTGCCAACACGCGGCCCACGGTCCTAAACGCCTATAAGCGACAGGGAGACCGACCATGGAACGACCCTGGCCCGAGGAAATCCGACGAGCAAAGATTGAACCTGCCCACGCTCAAAGCCGTCATCCTCGACTTCAGCTCCGTCAACAACATCGACGTGACGTCGACACAGACGCTGATCGACATCCGCAACCAGCTAGACCGTTACGCGGCACCGGACGTCGTGGATTGGCACATAGCATGCATCAACAATCGGTGGACGAAACGGGCGCTCGTGTCGGCAGGCTTCGGGTACCCAACCAATGGGGCGCACTCGCGCTGGAAGTCCATATTCAGCATCGCCGAGATCGGCGGGTCCGAATCCGCAGCCGCCGTCGCGGAGCGCGAGGCGAACGAGAAGGAGATCGCCGTCACGCAGACCAGGGTCGAGGACACCGAGGCCGGGCTCTCAGAGACGATCAAGCCAAGCGGCTCCTCCAGCATCTCCGCCCCAGACTCGCTCTCCAAGGCCAAACTCCCCGGCTCCGACTCCAGGCCAGCTCGGAGGGCCGTGGTGCACGGCGTCAACCGCCCCCTGTTCCACGTCGACCTGACCAGCGCGCTCCAGAGCGCCATCGCCAACGTGGAGGCCAGAGACGAGCTCCGAAGGCCAAGCGAGGGAGAAGACGTCGGTGCTTCTTCTTCTTGAACGCCGAGATGATGATCGCTTCCCGGATGGCGATTTCAGGTAGGTAGGTAACCATTGATTGGCGTGCGTCTTGCAGCGCAGGGGTTAACTCTCGGCAGGCAGGCAAGCATTTCGCTTGATATATACAGTATATATACACACATTTATCTTGGATATACACTATACGTAAGTATATATGTGCAGGGTAGCTGGACATGCCGATGGGCGAGGAAATACTATTTTTGTACTAGCGCGTTGGGCTCTCTATGAGTTTTATGGTGGACGTTGTTTCAAGTCTTTAGAGAGGGGATAACTTGGGCCAAGCAGTTTTCATATATACCCCATGTCGAATTCTTTTAAATAGTCAATTGCCGGATAATACATAGGAGAGGTCAGATGGGCCTCTGCGGACATGACCGACATCGACTCTAACCTACCTACTATCATGAATTGTGATGTTGTATCAAGAAAGCTCAGGTCTAGACCCCCAGCTACTCTAGGTTATGTATCCGTGACCCGAGCAATTTGGAGACACTTGTCCGGGGTATATCACTCATGGGCCAGAGCACTGCACGTAGGCTGAAGATAGCAGCCTGGATATGACGGCGTGTAGTGTAAATTCCCCGAGTAATCATGATATTCGGTATAACTGGGTCTCCAATTGCAAGTGTATCTCATTTGCAAAGATCATATCGTACCAACACAAGTACCTATTACCCCTGCATTCTGTCAATATACGCAATAGGCCAGTACTAAGCGGGTCATCCAAGGCAGAACCTTGCTATCTCAGGTAAATAAGGTGGTAGGTATTGTGGCCAGGCGTGGTTCAGCTACTAGGTACTTTAGGGACTGTATGCAACATTGACGTCGACGCCAATTGCCTTATACACTACTGGTAGGTATACTGGTATACACAATAGGTTAAGTAAGGTAAGTACCTTAAAACACATGTCACGGCAACGTAATGAAAGACTCATTCCATCCCATCGGGCCAGGAGAAAAACTCCGTATTCACATGTCTCGCGCCGTATTGTGCCTACTAACACGTGTAACTACCTGTCGACGACCTGGTCGGCCCGGCCACTTGTTGCGTGCCGACTTCACCACCAACTGTGCTACTTAGAGATATTCAAATGTTGACTTACTTAGCTTCCAAGGTCTAGTAAGTTTCACTTATGATATTGTAGAGAGAGAGAGAGAGAGAGAGAGAGAGAGAGAGAGAGAGAGAGAGAGAGAGAGAGAGAGAGAGAGAGAGAGAGAGATCTGCACTGGTTCTGATTACATGTTGAAAGCTACTGTCCGGATAGAGAGCACATCGATCTATATTCATAGCACATGCGCGCCAGCTATATAAATGCCTCCTGGTAGAATGCGACGAGAGATCAAAGAGCCTGAGATCTCACCTGCTCTCCCGTGGAATGATGCTGCAGGAGGAGGAAAGAAGGTAGGCAGTCGCACGTGGAATTCATCGCGAAGAGAAAGATCTTACACTAATATCCTATCCATATATTAAATACTTGATTAATACGCTTCCTTTATCTAGCTAAATCTTCTAGCCACGAGCAGAGCCGAGCGTGAGAACTGTGATTACAAAAATGGTCTTAAGCGGCCATTCTAACCAACGTGAAATAATGTTGTATGCAGGTTACGAAGTCCAAGTAAAAACTCCCCCAGGTCCTCCGCCCGGAAATCCGCCCCGAGGTAGTCGCCATCATATTCTTCTTCTTCTTCTTCTTCTTCTTCTTCTTCTCCTTCTTCTTCTTCTTCTTCTTCTCCTTCTTCTTCTTCTCCTTCTTCTTCTTCTTCATCTTCTTCATCATCCTCATTATCTTCTTCATTGTCTTCTTCATCTTCTTCTTCGTCCTCCAAATGCCAATGTTCATCGTCGATCCCAATCCCACCATGGACTCTGGTCATATGCGCGTAGCACGCGCCCGACTCATCGAACGTCTCCAGGCACTCCCAGCAGAGGTGGATGTTGCAGCCGCCGCATCGCATGTGATTGCAACCGTCGATCTTCTCCACCGTGGTGTGGCATTTTGGGCAATCCTTGACATTGGATCTGTTTTCGTGCTTGTAGGCCTCGAAGGCCTGGAAGGCCCGGTGCTGGTCACAACGTTGACCGTCGTGGTTGGCATGACACGATCGACAGATCCCTTGCAGACACTTGGGGCACATGTGCCACAACGATGATGCCGAGGCGCTGGCCGGACGATAGATGTAGCCGCAGTCGGGCGTCGGACAGTAATGGAACTGGTCGGGTCGGCGAGCGATGTACTTGCTGAACGAGGATTCCAAGAGCTGTTCAAATGTGGACGGGTCGGTATGGGCCTGGATCTCCCTCAGGGGTATGGCTTTCTTGCACTTGTCTTCCGCACCTGTGCAAATGACGTTCGTATCCGCCTGTGTTATGCTATTTCTGCACAGTCCCTCGAAACAGTCGGCGCAGTAAGTATGCCCGCACCCAAGAACTACCGGGTTGTCGGCCGGCGTGAAGCAGATACTACAATTATCTTCTGATCTGGGTTCTTTCACGGCAAAGGTGATGTTGTTTGCTTCGAGGAGTGCCAGAACTTCGCAGTATTCTTCATCGGAACCGTTGACTATCAGCTTCTTCGGATTCGACGTCACATTGAGGGACACGACATTGTCTCCGAACAGGGTCTTAAGCAGGTCGAAACCAATCAGACAAAGCCGGGAGAACCCGGCATCGTCGATATCGACGGTATGGCGCCCCTCTACGTTTTCTGTGAGGGATCGAACCACGTCTTCTTGAACCGCCGTTTGTTTCGATGAGTCTCCAAAGCACCGCAGCTCGCGCTTCGATCTGTTGGGTAGGAGCAGTACCCCGTGACGTTGCTGGATTTCCTTCAATCGTTTTGTGGCTGACCCTTTGGACGCGAGTTGGGGAACCCAGAAGGGCTTCCCGTCTTTCCCCTCGATTACATTGCCGGCCACAATGTCTTCGATTACGTTGGCGCATTTCGCAACCTGCTTAGAGCTCCAGCTCTCAAGACTCAAGATTGTGCCAGTATCCCGGCATGTTACGTTCATTCGTGGTGCATCCAGTTCTTCTAAGCTGTCTTGTAGGCGTTGCTGAACGTGATGATAAACTTCCTTCGACACCTTGAACCTCGAGCTGTACAAAAGCCTGGCCGTAAGCTTGACATCATGGCGCATGCTATCGGATTCCTTTTCAATCAATCGCACAGCTTCCTGCGCGTCACAATCTTGACTGAAGTGAGCAGACGCCGTCCAGTATCCACCGTCGTGTTCATACGGTTTTGACATGAATTCAATAGGACCAGCGTCACTAAGCAAGCTCTTAATCGAGTCCACGGTTTCTTTTTCCCACTCGACTTGCTCCTTCATCATAACCTCTATTTTTGCGCCGCGGTCGACCCCCGTAATAGAGTCTTCCACCATTTCCGCAGAGCAGCGATCAGGCAGCCCCAAGAGCTTGATGGCAAAGCTATCTGTGAGTGTCAAAGGCTCATCGCAATGAATGCGCGTGTTGAGAACTTTGTATCTACCGCGGTTGAACATTCGGCCCAATCTCAAGGCAGCGGTATGTGAGTCACAGAAGATCCAAGCGTCCCTGCGAGGCGCGGTCCATCTTAGGTTCAATTTGTTGCAGCGGGCTCGTCGAGTAGATGCCCATGAGGGGAGCCTAGGCGGTACTGGCGCTGCTTTCAAGTTGCGGTAAGGGGCGCCTATCAAACTGGCGCTCAATGTCTTGGCGAACTCAACATCCGGAGTGCTGATATAGGCACTGCAAAGGGAAGATTGGGGCATGGCGACAATTCGCAACCCATCGACCTCGACTTCATGGCCAAGGTTTTCCAAGATCTCGATGACGTCGGCAGGAGTCGTGTTTGCAGGGAGGCCATCTAGTCGAACTGAGGAGTACTCGGAGGGGAGAGAGAGACTGGTGACACAGGCGCCATCTCCGTAGCGAACGAGGGCGCCACGGATGACTCTGACAGACGTGTCGTTGTCAGGCTGGGGAGGCACTGGTTCCGAGAAGGATGAGTCCGACGGGTCGTGCCGGTAGGGGCAGTTGGTGCCTTGTTTGCAGATGCCCTCGAGATAAAACTTGCACGGCACCTGGGACCGAGGATCCGGCCGCGGATCAGGGATAGAAGAAGCAGCAGCATGGCGGAAGCGGCAGGCATCGCCATACCTACAACGCCCTTGTTGGAAGAAGATGCACGGTGATGAGCTGGCCGCCATCGTGGTCCCGAGTTGACATCAAGTAAGACGCCGTTGGATTGCTGCTGGCAAGAAACCCCACGCTTTAGAAGGCGTGAGAGTAGGGGATGGGATTGGTTCAAGTTGCTCGAATTGAGACCTGATCAAGACCTAACCTGCAGGTACATCGTCAACATGGGGTGCCTGTGTGAGGTACAAAGAGGCATCTGACATACTTTGTATGCTATGCGCTTATGTAGGCTAGGCGAATCGCATTGACCACCATTATTCAAACGGCTTCCTATCAATCACATCGCGATGGGGACGAGGCTCAAAGGCACATACACATACATACCTTTCATAGTAGATGCAGGTAGAGCACAACTAGTATACCTGGGACCATGTACCGGTGTACGTAAGTTCAGGTTGTGATCGCAGTGTATGCTACTGATCGTGTTTGTGTTGTGTACAGAGGTAGCCACTGAATGGTCATTGCATGATGATCTAGCACTCTGGCATAGGTAGGTAGATAGTTGGTTGTTGATGTTATGGAGGTCTAGCTTCCAAGTGTAGGATCGCTGCGTAGTAGTACCGAATGGAGCTTATAGCGTGGTAAATGGACCTGCAGTCATGTGACAGATCAACTCCCTGCTTTAGTACATACCTCTTTAGGCAGATACCGCTCCTATTCTAGCGTTTTCCAACTGACGCCGGGCATCTCACATCTATCTACCTACCGTACTTAATGATTAAGGTATAGAAAGAAAATTGTAAGTTTATGCTAGAAGTTTAAATACCCACAAGGTACCTAGAGGTATTTAATTATTAGGTTCAACGTATTTTATTGAAAATTGTATAGATACTGTCAAAAGAGGTCGATTGCAGACGGCTTACTGATCTCAAGCACCAGAGTTGGGTGTATATCTATATTTAGTATCTTGACTACAACATAGATATATCGACTTCCTGCGTGTGCCATGAAGATTCACGGCGCATAATTATTCTACATATCTGGAAGCGCCATCTCGCAAGCAACCTCTCGATAATATGTTTAAGAAGTGGGCAGCTGTGTCAACTTCTAAGCTTGCTAGTCGAGCCCCCATTGATATCCCAATTTTGTCGAGAATCGCGCTTCTTTGCTCTTCGCGACGGCCGTCTTCAGCTTGTTAGCTTTAGGCATGCTCGCACGTAGTTTGGTAGAAAAGGACCGATTTGATAATAAAGCTTCATCCAACGCCACATGAAAGGTGTTTTCTAGTACAGTTGGAGCGGGGATAACGTTCCTCGTCAAGAAGTTTCTCAAGTTCTGGATAATTTTCTTCTCGATGCTACTGTGCACACCCCTTTGCCAGCAGTCCCCTAGATCATTTATGTGCCCCCCTCTGCTTTAGTAAGTTTGGCGCTATCACTGACAAGCTTTCTTTTCGGTGCCAGGACAACAGCCTGGAAGTTTCCGGAGTCCTCCTAAATCCATTCGAAATGGCGATGACTAACTTAGTCAACACTAGCGATATCTGAAAGAGAAGAGAGGCGCAACTGAATAGGCAGTATAATGCATCCCACAGCGAATTAAAGATACAATGATCCTCGAGAAATTACCGCTATACCTGACACGCCAAGATGATTGTTACATAGAACTTTCCCGTAAAAGTAACCTGTGTTTTACTTGGCGCACATGAGAATTAATTTTGGTTTGAAAAGGTAGCCAGCTTGAGGGACGGAGGTTCGCTAGCTAATTCAAGACATTTTGTCTCTCGATGCCGAAATCCTCTATAAGCCACAAGTAATCGTTTCTAATTCTGTCCTTTTGGCAACCTTACTCTCACCCCCTCCCCCCTTTCCCGCTTGTAGCAGAACGATGCATCGCCTAAAATAGAACTAGTAAAATATGCCGCGCCTTTTCCCTTTACGAAGGGATGGAAGCGTCCCAGAAGGCTAAGCCCAGGTCGGGACACGCATCGTCATACATCCTGGAAGTGACGACGTCAACCACGGGCGTGGTATTAACCCCCAACCTAACCAGCGAGTCTCCGCCGGCCTGGTAGCGTGGCCAGCCAAGGCGGAGCAGTCCCCGGACCGGGTCGGCTGCAAAGGCGGCCCAGGCCACTTGCATGGCACCCGTGAGCCCGGCCTCATGCGGCGAAGGCGCAATGCCACTGACGGATTCGGAATTCCCAGTTATCATGTTGACCTCGACGCCGTGGTACGCGCCGCTCGAAGGCGTGTCGTACAGCCTCAGGTTCTCCCAGTCCGCCATGTACCGCGCGCGGAACGTGGGCACGCCGGCTCCGGACCGCCAGTACGTCTCGGCGGCCGCGGCGCACGTGAAGGACTCGAGCTCGAACCGCGCCCAGTCGCTCTCCGGCAGCGACCGCCCCTGCGCCAGCGCCGAGATCCGGTAGAAGCCGGACTCGTGGTCCCCGTGGATCTGGAAGTGAGGCAGCGGGGCGAACCTGCCGGATCGGAGCCGCGAGACGTACTCGGACACCGAGAAGGCGGTCGCGTTGTCCACGGTGGCCTGAAACGGAGGCACCGAGCGCGCGGGGGAGTCGCCGGGGATGGGCGGGACGGTCTTGACGGCGCTCAGTATCGCTTGGAAGGAGATGTTCTCGGACCGCATGCACGAGAGGGCCGAGCCGGAAGCTCCGCAGCCGAGCGCCGAGACGACGCGGTTCCAGTTGCCGGCGGCTACGTCGGCGTCGAGAAGGGGGAATGAGAATATGCTGCCCGAGTGGGACATCGTTGCTGAGACGATGGGCTTGTCTCTGAAGGCGTACGCCCAGTTGCTGACTGCCACCGCACCGGACGACTGCCCGATGATGGTGATGCGGCGCGGGTCACCACCAAACGCCGCGACGTTCTCGTGGATCCATTCGACGGCGAGGTACTGGTCGAGGAAGCCGATGTTGTGTCGTGTCTCGGGCGAGCCCGGGAAGCCGAAGATGTTCATGCGGAAATTGAATGTCACGACGACGACGTCTTGCGCACGAGCGAGCTCGCCGCCATGGTAGAACGGCGTATGGCTCGAGCCGGCGGAGAAGCGGCCGCCGTGAATCCACACAATCACCGGCTTGAGCACAGACTTAGATTTGTGTGTTCTTGACCATATATTAAGCGTAAGGCAGTCTTCACTCTGAACGTTGTTGAGCTGGTTCACGAAGCTGGCGTATATTTTTGGATACTGCGATGTCGCGTTGGGGTACCCGAACGCGCTGGCGGGAGTTTGCGGGCAGTCAAACCCCTTCTAACTTGTAAGTACTGAATGAATCTTGAACGAGCAAGTAGACATACATACATAGTGATCAGCTTAGATGTGCCCTTCGGGATGAATCCTAGCCGGTGGTGCAAACCGAAGTTGACCAATTGGCGGAGACGCATACGGGATTCCCAACCACTCACATACAGAGCCGGCGCCGCCGAGGTGGCCGTCGATCTGAGCTTTCGCAGTCTGAGCGACGCAATCCCTGATTCCCAAGGCAGAGCTCAATTGAAATCGTAGTGCCAGATATAAGCTTTTGTAATGCAGGAAGCTTCTCATCTTGGCTAAGCTATTGAGCGAAAGAAGCGAGCAAGAGGTCAACTGCGGTAAATCGATGCATCATCGTGAATGAGCATCAACAGTACAGGCGCACACTGAAAAAGATATATCTCTTGTGTATTCGTAGTTACTATCGGGTATAGCATTCCACGCAACACCCCCTGCAACGTCGCTTTGGGGAGTCTACTCCATTACTGTCCCCGTTGGACTTCCCGTTTGGTCGCGCCCTATATAGTCTGCTGATCCTAGGACAATAGATGGGCGTCAACATCATCGCTTTAGGAACAGAGTTGTCATTCCGCACTTGTTTGAATCTGATCACTGTTGTTGTATCATGTTTAAGTGTGTTGTAGTCGCATTGGGGATTGAATGGCTACTGGGCTTCATATGACGGACTGCTTGGTGCTTGAGCTTTGGACTTAGCAGTATACGAGAGCAGCACGAGCTTCAACTGTTGTCATGTCGCCTGCCAGCTCATGTGGGCTGTCAGGTACCGATATCGTTCTGGAGGCATCAATTAGACGAGGTACTATACTGCTCAGCAAACCCAACGACGATTAGTTCCACTGCAAATCGCCGATTCATTTATACTGAGCGTTGCCTTCGTCTGTCTTGCGTCTTCGAGCTTGTCAGTGAGTGTTATGAATGCATTGTGGCAGCGAGCAATCAAGTGCGCGGTTAATCACTATTTCTGGATATCGATATGATGATATTCTGATCGATACCGGACGAATTTATCCATGCGCCAGGTTACACAGAGGCGTAAATGGCATGCTTATTTGTTGATGTTTGGTAGACGAGCTAAGCCGCAAGGTGAGACCCTATTTCGAAGCCTTCTTCGCCTCGATCTATTCTTGCCTACCTAGTAAAGGTAGCGCTGGGAAGACGACGGCACTTGAGGTCAGCTTCAACACCTCTTAATTTTTTTTTAGATCAGCAATTGCGAACATCTCATAGCTATAATTAGTAAAGTTCCGGGGCATATCGGATATCAACTATGCGAGTCACCGTGTATATGGGGATTGCAGTCTTCTTGAGTCTACTTAGGCGCTCCCGCGCGTGGAAGCAAGAGGGCGGGGAAAATGAGCCCTCCAAGGAGCAGTGGTGCTGGCTGTACACCAAAGCAAGCTGCCCACTACCCTGCCCATAAGCGCTCATGTACTCGTCCCAAAGAATCCCGACTCTTCCTAGATAACTATCATAGGTGTATCCGAAGTAGCTATATATACAATTGCCGCTGTGCGTGTGTGTGTGTGCGTGTATTTATGTGTACACTATGTGCATGTGCACCCAACTATTCGAGGTACACTAAAAGGGACACAAAAAGGGGCCGGGGGGCTTAACGCCGAAGCGACCGTAAAATGGCACCGGAGCCGAGAGAGATTAGACCAGTCGGCATCTACCGCATGAGGCCAATAAGAATTTGGGAAAAACAAGGGCAAAGGTGGGAACGGGGCTGTGCGTACCGGACCGGGTCGTCCATGGTCGGGCGGACCCCATTCCAAATTCGGTTCGAGTCTGCCGGCTAGCTGGGAGGTTGGTCGCATGATCTGGTCATTTAGAAGAAGGCCGGATGCGAGTACTGGGTAGTAATGAATACCTAGCTCCTTTTTATAATTAGGTGAATAAGGGTGCCTTTTGGCATGGCGATGCTATCCGCGGCCTGTAATAAATAGCTCGGGTGAGCAGTCCTGAGGAGGCTTGTGTGTGAGTAGGTACGGTTGGTGACGATCCGGTAAACGGCAAAGATAGGTACGTCCTAGCCTAGCGGTTTCACACAGCGACCTTTCAAGAGTGAGGAGAATTGATATAGCGGGCAGGTAGTGGGGAATCATAAGCCGTGTTTTTTTTCATTGCTGACCTAAAACGTGGGTTTCATCTAAAGTCTTTACTTCTATTTTACACAGTGATTTTAACAGTTTGCTTCATCGAGACAACCAGAAAAGCCCGGGGTTGAAAGAGTAAAAAAGTTGGTGCATCGAGGACCAATTCAAGTGATAAAACAAGCTTCCGGAGCCGATCGTCAGAATTGGACGTTCAAGCAAAAAAAAAAAAAAAAAAATAGTCAATGATAAAGACAGACAAGAAAGGAAGATGGGTAGTTAACAAGGGGAAACAGCCCATATCCTATGGCCGAGGATTGCTTGACTAAGATAGTCCACCCCTGCCCTTCTATCGGTTGGGGACAGGCCGTGCCGCACCAGGCGGATGTTCATTTGACGCGCTTTGCATAGCGGTCGGTGTCCTGATTTGTACGCTTCCTTGAGCTTTCAGCAGGTTCGAAGGCAGATGTGGAATTTGCCCTGCGCAAATAGGCGATGATACGCTTGAGTTTATCGAGGTATGATTGAGGAACGTCGGTATTGACGATTGCTTGTTCAATCCGAGTAAGGTCTGGTAATAAGTGCCGAACAAACGGCGGCGGCAGCTCTTCGAGAATGTCGAGAATGAAATGATTTCTTGATTCGACGACAAGTTCCCTGTAGAGGTTGGTTTTCCCAGCATCATTAGGTTGACCCTGGAGGTCAGTATGACCGTCGTTCCTATCCCGTGCCGCATCGTGGTCCTCATTCCGGCTCACGACTTGGTCCAAGATGTAGACAAGAGTGGTGGCGGCAGCACGGCAATCAAAGTCGTCGAGCTCTCTCTCGGAGTGTATAATAATGGCCTTGATCTGCGCCGAGATATCTTTGAACGTGTTATAACACCATTGCGGGATTCTCGACATCTCGGTCTTTTGTATATCTGAGGCTTTGATATAGCTATCGTACGCATCCAAGGCCGCGTCTGCCCGATCCCGGAATCGTCGGAATTTGGGATTAAGAGGCGCGTACTTGCGCATCGATGTTAAAAAATACGTGAGAAGCGAGTCGTTCTCTAACAACATGCGAAAGATTGTTTCTTCCAGGTCGCCTTCCTTCACTACTCTCTTTTCTCTAGTCTCGCCCACGAGATCCGGCCGGTACGTGTCGACGGAGATCCCAGACAAAGTAGCGAGGATCTCACGGGCTGTCCTAACCCTGCGCCGCCTAGGCTTTAAAGGTTCGCCAGCCATGATATCGCACCGGAGGCCATCAGCGAGCACGTCAAAATGAAAGTCGGCGATGAAGTCGCATACATTGCCATGCTGAGTGGTATATCCATCTATCTGCCAGGTATGAGGATCACGAGGCAATGGAACCAGTTGACTCAATATCTGATCGCAAAGCCAGAGGGTGTGCCGACAGGGGTGTTGAAGGCCAGCACTCGTCTCATCTTGCCGGCAAGAGCAGCTCGGACCGTCGTAAGTACTGGTGCCGTAAGGAGTCCTGACGTGGTAATCTATGGTCTCGGAGACAAGGAAAACATAGCTTTGTCCCCGAGATGCGCAACCACGGAGTGCGAGTTTGGAGGATGTGCTTAGGGCCTTGACGACGGCATCCTTCGTTCCGGCGTCAAGACCATGGATTGAGTATCTCGTGCCAGACGGAAACGTTGCAATCCCAGTTGTCTCGTCGAAGTCGATAGTTGCGTCGATATCTGACTCGTAGCTGCTTTCAACCGAGTCTGTCTGCCGCCCCTGAGTAGTGGGATCTACTGAGATCGACATACTTCGAAGAAAGAGCTCGCTCATGCGCTCAACAGATAGGGACATTGAGGAAGGGAAAGATGAGGAGACGGTGGTTGCCTGCAGGGCTTGTTTCTCAAACTCGCAAGATATGTTTTATAGCACAGGCAACAGATGCGGTGAGAAACTGAACTTCGATGACTGTATAGTAACAAGGACTGAGCAATAAGCGTAATATGAGCAATATGGACAAGGAGAGGCCCGTTATAGAGACCGTGATGTTGGCAGTCTCTCTTCTAAATAAGTAGGTATGCACCATCCCACCGGAAGGCACCGCCCTCTGGCCGTATGCAAACGGGGGGTAGCAAGGACAAGATGGGACGGACAGGGGCGTCACCGGCTCTCGGTATGAGATCTTGGTCCCTACCTAGCTAAGGCGACGAAGTGAGGTGCCCAGTGCCCAGTGCCCAGTGCCTAGTACCTAGTGCTCCGTGCTAAGAGGCCCCGGTGCGAGATGGGATGTGTTGCCAACGAGGCAGAGGACCCATCCGGCCGATTCTTTTGGAAGCCCAAGAAGGGCGAAGCACGCGTTATGGAGGCATCTTGTGGTCGTTGAGGTTTGCGGAATCGCACATCACTAACTTTTGGGGGCTCCGTCACTAATGACACCCAAGCACGCATCGTGATCGATCTAATGGCTCTATCATAGCTTATGCGGCAGCCGGGGGGGAGCTCGTCGTAATTCAAGCCCGCTTGCAGCTTGCAGAGAAGCATATGATGCATATGATGATAGGGTATAGGACGGCGGAACCTCGTGGTTTGTCTTGAAGTCGTCTTAGCCTTACACCAAGGCCTCGTAAGTAAGTGCCTATTAGGTGGTAGTACTAAGTCCGATCAAGTATGCGCTAGGCATGTTATAGGCACCTAGAGTGCATTCTCGGGGGGCCCTTCAGCTGGTGTAGCCAGCAGGCATGCAGTGTGGTAAGACCGGGGCTCTTCTGCGATTTGACGTCGGGGCGGCCTCGTTTTCGTGAATAAGCTCGATATAGGCATATAAATTGCTCTTCTGCACAGCGCTAGGGGTCTCGCGGGGGCGTCCTCCCGGCCCGGTCTGCACTATAAAGAGACGATGCTGGCCCCCATGCGACAGTCTCTGCGGCCTTTGTGTCCACA
Source organism: Nemania sp. NC0429 (assembly GCA_022578495.1). Classification (NCBI taxonomy): domain Eukaryota; kingdom Fungi; phylum Ascomycota; class Sordariomycetes; order Xylariales; family Xylariaceae; genus Nemania; species Nemania sp. NC0429. Next base: position 74,491 of record MU392204.1, on the reverse strand, counting down.
GGCCGCCATTTGTGGCCGCAAAGCCTCAGGCTAGGCCGCGAAAGTAGCGGCCAGCACCGCTGTTCATCCACCAAAATTCTTCCACGCCGGCCCATTTCGGCGGCCCGTTTCAGCGGCCCATATACTGGCCCAAGGCTTTCTTTCTCCTTCACCTTCCCACTCTCTGGCCACCTTCCTGTTCTCCCCGTTTTCTCCTCGTTTCCCGCACGTTTTCCACTCAATGGCTTCCAGAAACGAAGTGAGGGCGCCCATCCGGATTCCTCGTCACCAGCACCATCCAAATCGCGCCGGTCGTGCATTTTCGCCCATTCACATCGAGTCGCCGTTTCAGTGATTTGGAGATGCATATTCGAGAGTCCGTCCCGACATCGCGGATGGCCGATTGAACTCGACGCCACACTCGACTTGTCCTAATCTGGTTATATTCCATAGGTGATCTGTCTAGGTGTTGTACGAATTTCGCTTTCGCCCTTACCATTTCCTCCGCACGAGGCATACTTCTGCTGTCGCCCAATCCAGTCCCGCTATGTTTCGTTCGATTTTCTTTTCACGTGATTCACCATCTGCGTGGCACGGGCCTGCGTATCTGGCGTCATGCATCGTGCGTCGAGTATCATCGAGTTGCATCCGAGACAGCTTTAGATACTGTACGGCGTGGGATTCACCTACTGCGCCGCGTAGTCCCCCCTTTCTAGGAGCCGGTGATCCATCGGCATCAGGCAGCATGTCCGAGTTGAGCCGTCTCTGCTGGCTATCGTCGCTCATACAGACTGCCTAGACTCAATTTCTAGCGTAGGCTCTGATGTTTGATTGGCGCCCTGAACGGACGCCGTTATGCAGTTGCTCTAGACCTAAAGTCCAATCTGGTCGGCGTGCATACATAGTGCCTACTTTACATGATGGGCTTAGGTTTTTACCCTCTCGTGGGATGTTCGCGGGTGGATTACCAAACAAGCCTCACTTCAGGGGGGCTTGCGATACGTCGAGAACCAGGTTGGGGGACAGAAATGACGACGGGCGTAGGAAGATCAGTTTGCCAATCAGGGCAATGGACAGGGCGAATCAGATTGGCTTGAGACTCACAATCTGCAGAGGAGCTGTGAATGCGCTCTTCCTGGTCAATGACCCGGTCATCGTATGGATTGGTAATTTTTCAATCCCAATGACCCTCTATGTTTGGGCCGGGAGTCATACTCATGTGAGTATTCCGATCATCAACTACCTAGGTAGGCTGAATAGCTGGAAGAGGGTCACATCGGCGACCGTGTACTTGCTTTTGATTTTTATTATCGGGTTTAGGAAGCCTGGGACGACTTTGCGATCTCCCCTCACTTTAGGTAGGTTACCGGATTAAGCTAATTGGTATATACACATAGGTACCAAGCATGGCCGAATACGAAGAGCAGACCAGATATGACTAAAACTACAATATGAGGGCAATACTCACCACGGCTTAGTACCCTTCTTGTTCTTCATTATGATGTCTTCGCTATAGCAACAATGTAGACAGACTAGCGGCAACGTAAATTAAGTATCGAACAGACTCCCATTCTCCTGTTTTCCAGTGACCCATTCCCTATCCTCCCCCTTTTTTTGGTTTCGCACAGTTTTGTACCAACTAACATAGGCTAACTCACAAGGCCTGTTCATTATAGGTTAGGTGAGCCCCAACACTAACGGACTAACAAATACCTTCTTATATCGTGTATCATCATTATGCATACTGGGTTTGAATCTTGAAAAGAGCCTCGAGGACTTCCTGGAGGCGGGGCCTGTCGTAAAAATTATCGTTCCAGAGGCCCAGTTTCCGAAGACGACCTCTCTCGCGCAAAAACTCCTCCGCCCACTTGAGCTCAACAACCCAATGGTCCACTGCGGCAGCCTGAACCTGACCGGCGTCGAGCTGCTCCCCTGAGTGGTGACGCAACAGTAGCTGACTCTGCTGCCTGACGATGACGCTGCCGAGATTCGGTCGCGTCCCTCGCGTACAGCGATCAATGAGCTCTCGCAGCGGCGGTGGCGTACGGTCATACTCGGGGAATTCGAGCGCTGACTCCCACCGGTATGACTGCCAGACGGCAGCCTTCTGGGGTCCGCTGACACCCTCGAAGATGCACCACATCAGCCGCCCGAGCATGTAGACCTCGGCCATTTCCTGCTCCTTGGGACTCAGGGCAATCCACGAGGCATTATAGCCATCTTGTGGGTTTGTATACTTGTCCTCTTGAAGACTGTCATAATCGGGCACCAGGTCCCTCATGATCTCCAGGTATTTCGTGCTCACTTCCCTCGGCATCCGATCGTCTATGGCGATCAGGCGCATGTATTCGATCGCATTGATCTCTGGCGCTGCAAACTCGCACCAGACCCCTCGTTGCTCGAAGTCAACCATGATCACGTCGTCGTCTTTGGACATGACGAGGTTGTCAAGGCGAAGATCGGGATAATAAATCGACGAGCGGGTTCGTAGGTGTTCGAGAGCCTGGGCCACCTGGATGGACCACTTGAATTGATCCTCTCGCCGTAGGCTCTCGTGGATGCGAAGCTGAGGCAAGATGTCCCGGAGACTGCCATGTCGGTGGTAGAAGGTAGTGAAGCCTACTATGGCGCGCTTACCACCAAAGCTGCATACCTTGCTGATGAGGTGGATAGGCCTCGAGATGATGTTCGCGTGTGGCTCCACCGTGCAAAGCGTCTTCAGTTCATGATAGAGGTACTTGGTCCCGCTAACCAGTGCCTTGAAGATGAAGAGCTCCCCCCGAATGCGAACGAGACATACGCTATCGTGCAAGACGGAGACGACGTGCAAGTCGTAGAAGTCAACGACCTGGAGAGGTAGCAAGATCTCCCCCCACAATGCGGTCAATCTTCTGAGCGATAGCAATTGCAGCTCGAGGTTATGGTTTGGACCGACCCTGACACGGATTTGACCGGTGTCGAGAGATAGGTTTTCGAAGACTAAGCGTGATCCGAACGGCTTCGACTTGTAGAAGCGCTCGAAGGCATCTATATCCTCGAACGTAGACTTGGTCCAGCTTTGTAGGGTTCTTATGATGTGCTTGGTAATAGCGAGCTTTGACAATCGCAGGGCATCCTTGGTATGGAATGCCCTGTGGAGATCGAGCTGGTCCCGAATGCGGGCCGGCTGGTTCTCCGGGATGAAGACGTCCATCCGCATCGGCGGCACGCGGGGGAGGCACACGGGGACGGCGTAGTACTGGGTCCCTAGGCCCGTACATCCGTCGATACGCCATAGCGGGGCGTCAGGGAGGTCGAGGCTGTCTATTCGGTTCTTCGGATTCAGCAGCGAGTCCTCCCACGAGGGCTGGGCGACGTCTTCTGAATATGGCCGGGTCTCGGCTGACACCGGAAGAAAGGCTGCAGTTGGGTGGACCACCTCCTCTACCGTCCTCTGCGACAGGTCCATCTCGCGGACGCAACCGAGCCACCGGATTGGCTTGATGAGATAGCAGTGGGGGGGAGCTGACGGCGGGCGATGCTGGCGACGAAGACGAAGATCAACGGGACGCAGGGCCGAACCGCAAGTCTGAAGTCTGTGTATATTTAAAACTTGAGAGATCAAAGTCAATTCCCTTATTATTATTTTTTAATTATTTTTTTGGGGGCTTTGCAAGGGTTGCGTTGTTAAATCGTGATCGAAAAATATCACAATCTCTTTAGCGGAAATAAAACAAAAAATCCTTGCATATACAGGTACGCAAAGAACACCTTCCATGGGAGGAAATCCGACGGGCCACATCGACGCAACTGTGAAGGTACAGCGAATCTCTGCAGATAGATTTGACTGGCCGGCCATAGTGCGTGTGATGTGTCTTCTTACACGTTGGAGCCTCGTAAAACAATCGACTTGTCGCAATATTCCTCTCGAGAGCCATTAACGTCTCTTGTTTCGTCATGTCCAGCCTTGTCTAATGAATGACTTGATAGAAATGGTGTTGAGACCGGCGATCCTCGGTTCCAACTCGGCCACTGTGCTCGTCTGGCTACCTCTGGGCCGCTCTCGGTTGGATGTAGAGGCTCCGGGTAGATGCTTGTCATCTTGTGATATGTAGTATTGGCTTGACCGGTACGCCACGTACAGGGTGGTCCTTCGTGACAGGATGTGAACCGGTGAAGATGTTCTCATCATGATACCTTAGCACCTAGATTGTGCACCACCTCACCGTCTCAGGTACAACTTGTCAGGATGAAAGGGGACGGTGTGATGGGGCACTGACTCTCTACCTTTTCACATAATCTTCTCGAGCTGTACGGCACACGAATCGCTCAGCAATGGCCTGAAGCTGGATATATCGACGACGGATGATTCAAGCACGGCCATGAGCAATTTCCGACGACGCCCAGGTTAATTGGAGCGCCCGAGCATTATTGATCAAATTGATGGAAGTGGTGCTGGACGGTCACGTTTTTAGAAATGAAAAGGGAAGAGAATAGGGGAAAAGAAAAAAAAATTCAGACAAAGTAAAGAAGAAAATAAGGAGGTGGTTGAGGCGAGCGCCGGAAAAAAAAAGAATAAGGATAAGAGAAAGGAAACGAAAAGAAATTCTCAAAACCTGTACGAAGTAATAACAAGACGAAAGTGCAAGTCTGCCGTGAGAACTATACCTGCAAAAAGTGGTGTCATCAGCAGCATCTTCTCCACACCAGTCCCCTCAGAGAAAACGTCGAGATGCTTTGGCATCGATAGGGAGTACTAGCTCCTCACATGTATAAGCGAGATTATATATGGTACACAAAGACACAAGGACGCAAGTTAGCTGTATTAGATCCTAACCCTTCCTACCGCGAGGGATGAAACATGTAATTGGCATGAGCACTGGAAAATCCATTTGCGAGAAGCAGAAGCAGAAGCAGAAACAGAAGCACAAGCAGAGGCAGAAGATGAAGAGGATATCCACAACCCAAAGACCCGGCTGGAACTTTAGCGCTGATCCCCCACAAGGCGAAGAGCCACCCGCCTAGCCTAGTCTAGTATAGACCATGCGGTTACCTACTGCAGGTCCTTTTATAAGTTGATTAGCTTCCCCATAGCAGTGCGTGCCAGGCGACTAACTGAAGCAGTCCTGTCCGAAAGAAGATATCACACACCACCCTTGAAACTTACACAACCAGTCGTATGCTAAACCAAGTAATACATTAGATTATGTACTTTATATATATGTATGTGTGCGTGTTCGTGTGCGCGTATTTATGTGCGTACATGTATGTGTAGGTATGTAGTAGGTACGTAAATATGTATGTATGTACTTATGTATGTATGTACTTACTGTATATATGGATGTATATGACGGTTAGTGGTTCAAAGTTGTTGCTTTATGTATACCTAATATATTGGTTTTAAAGTCTTGGGTTACATCCAGACCTTATCGGGGGAGGAACCTATAGGGCTCTCAAAAGTTGACCGGACCAGTAACCTTAACTCTTACGGCATTTCAAAGCATGACCTCCACCAAGAGTAATATCTATCCAACTACACTATGAGGAGTTTACACAGTGTCCCTTTCCTCATTCGTCCGCCGCAACTCCTCTTTCTTATATTACTGGTTGCTGTCCGGTCCACTGTCCCGTTCACCCACTTGTAACAAGCATTTCCATCACCCCGACTTACTAGACATATTGTTTTGAGTATTAGATACACACGGGGCTCATGGTTAAGGAATGGGCAGTACAGCGAATAATCATAGAGCGATCGCTCGCACCTAACCCACTATATACCCCACCTAGTAGAACCACGTAACCGCGTAACTAGAGATGTCTTTAGCAATCTTCGACGTAAACCCATAGATGATCCCTGTTCGAGTTGCTGTTCTGTACACGTGGTAGTGGAGCAAGAGGTTAATAGTGTACGCGGCACTACTACACTAAACTGCCTCCGGACATACGCACAGGTCAATACACTTGGCAAGTTGGCTCATGAATCGCCAGTCGCGAAGAAGCGCATAAGGTGTTCGCGCGTCAAGGTACTCGACTCGGAATTACCTATTCCGTAGACTGCATCGTGGGGCTCAAGTTTGGAGCCTCGTTTAAGTCGTGAGTATGGTTTATGTGGTCTTACACGCACACTGTAGAGCTTCCTACCTCGGTACTATTTATCACACCGATCCGTAAACAACGCACTCGGAACAACGCCAATTCTGGAAGCATGCATTGTAGGACCGACGTTGTAGTTGGGAGTGGCTAAGAAATACGCATTAGTGCACTATCCGTCTGCGAGGCCGCCTTTACCACACTATTACTATTGGTATCATGTTGCATCGCAAGTGTATATCGCACCCATAGCTTCACCTGGTCAGGAGAACTTGAGAAGCGAGCAAAAAACCGATGAGAGCGACGATGCCACTCGGTTAGCGATGCTGTGTAACTCGCACTTAGCACTTAGCCTTAATATCGTTTTTCGTCTACTACTCAGATGATCACCGGATGCCTATGCCTATACCAATATCCAATATTTGACCCTTCGGTCATATCGGTTACATAATACTCCAAAAACCGAGGATAGCTCGGCGCCTGCAGGACTCGGTTTGTCAACGACTCGGTGAAGGATTCGAACTCATATGGTACGATATGCTCTGCCGCGGGGTGGGTTTCACCGTTGAACAGTCTTCACTGGCAGTCAACCGGTCGTCCCGTAGCTTGTGCTTTACTCGCCTCATGGCTCCGATATGATACCTAGACGACGATCAGAACGAGAAGCATACGGTATCACCGGGGGATTCAAACGCAGATCTAGACCTTAGTCTATACCTACTCCAGAGTGCTTCTCAGAGCAGTAAACCATATCATGTTCGGAGTTAGGCGATTCCGAGATATCGGTGGAAAGTAGGCGGGCTATTCCATCAACGATTCTATTCAGTCCTTCTGCGGCATTGCCTCTCGTCAGCTTCTACATAAATACACGCATGTGAGCGGCCGTCAAGCCTCGTCCCTTTGTCGGAGGTTCTCTCATCGTCGTCACGAGGATGCTATACTCGGAGTCAGCTTACATGACCATCTCTACCATATCGGCCAGGTAAGATACTAAGAACTCGCCTGGTAGGGGTGGAGCGGGGCCTTGTAACCCCTGTGGAAGCTTCTCGTTCGCCGATGAGCAGCCTAGTTCTCGGGAGACGGCCATCGTCGAAGGAACATTGCTTGGTCTAGGAAACCTACATCTTCCTCTGACGTGAGCCGTGTCTCCTTAGCTCATGTGCCTCGGGCGTGTCTCGTCGCAATTCCAATTCTCACCCCCCCGTTCACGATGAGCACTTAGAACGCCACGTATACTGGTACGTAATATATGAGTATGAGTGGGTATTATTTGTAAGAGCCGCGGGGAGGCTGGGCTCGCACGCGAAAGAAAAGAAAGCAGCTCAAATAATAGAGAGATAAAAAAGGAAGCAGTTGAGATGATCTGAGAATGACGAGAGAAAGGTACAACTTCCTTTTCCATCACTCAGCGCACGGTGATGAAGTTGGGACCTGTCAGTTGCTGGATACATACATCAAGCTGTCCTTCATTTATGTATGTATCTCGGTACGAAGTACTCGCTTCCATCTCTCAGAGGTACATAGGTGGTACTGATGCTGTTCCAGTAGTACCGAGGTACCTACCACTTTAGCCTCAACCCCTCATCGGTCCCCGTCTCGCGAGTGGATTACCTGCCGATTATTAATGCAGCTTGTTCTTGGTACCGCTATACTCTACTTGGCCGCGATGCTACGCTAAAACAGCGCCCATTGCACTACTTGTAGTGTAAGCATTTATTGACAGGGGGATGGTGGAAGTATTTCCCTTTTGGATGTATTCTTATCTCGCATCTCACAGCATCACCCGCATCGCGCAACAGCTCTCAGATCCTTTTAGCGTGTGGGGTGCTGGGTGTAGACTGTATTGCTGTAGAGGTACAATGTACTTCGTACCTACCTCTATTGCCCTTCGAGATCTTGACAGCACGTGAGATTGTCTCGTCGCCATGTTGTCGCAGCTAACTCAGTCACTTGACCAGATCTGTCACTACGTGATTTGTCCGACGGCCGTGCCGCATGAGGGCCGACCCCACTATTTGCCCCATCAAACGGTACCTACATACATTTGGGTACCTAAGACACACACGTCGGGTACGATACGCTCCACTCCCGCCACTACATACTATTAGTACCAGACACTTAGGAGGTAAGTACTTCGTACTTGAGGTATGCCTTATGTAGTCGGTGCTGTAACCCTCCATCCTTTCAATCCTTAACACGTTCTCTCTTCTCCGTCTTCTCCTCTCTCCCTCCCCACATATCGGTCCTACTATTTGCTTGGGACGAACTATGGGAGCTTTCTCATCGGACACCTAGATCCTGACTGCTGATTGTAGGGGACTTTTGGTTTGCTTATGGCCAAGCCAGGGCTCTGGAAGGACTTCCTAGGACTACAGGTGGTAGGTAAAGCTGTAGAGCTGTAGAGCCGTGAAGCCGTGAAGCCGTGAAGCCGCCAGCGGCAGCATCATGATGATTGACGACTTCCCTCTCCAGCGTACACTCCGCAAAGGCCTCAGCCTCGGCTTTGCTTTTTGGTGTCGCCCTATACCACTCTTGGCCTCGCTAACAAGGCAACGATTTGTTATGGGGGGGCGCCAGTTCCGCGAGAATGCGATGTGTGGGCAGCCAAAGAGAGGCAGCCGGGTAGCTGTTATGCCATTATCTCCAGTCACAGCCAGTAAGTCGGGACGTGGTGTTGGCGATGGTGGTGATGATGGTGATGGTGATGGGCATGGTGATGGGCATGGTGATGGGTGTAGAGAGAGAACAGCCAGTCCCGTCCCGTCCCGTCCCGTCCAGTCCCATCCAGTCCAATCCGGTCCAGCCCAGTCCCAGCCCAGTCCAACCCAATTCAGGACAGCTTCCAGTGTAGAGGTAGCGTAGGAATGGCAGCCAACCCATGGGAACCATACAACCAAGCGTTATATCCCTCCACTCCTTTCGCCCTCCAATCCAACCAACGGACACGCCATTGACCCTGTCGCCCATGGCTGGATAGGGACGTTGGGCCGTTGTTGGACCACGAAGGAAATTCTCGGGCTTTTTTTTTCTTATCCTCATACAGTTGTAGTGTACAATTAACTACGCTGCCGTACAGCCTCAGCAAGAATGCCTCTTTCTTCTCACCCTTCACTCTCGCGCCCTCACTTGCAATACAGAACTAGAACTACACGCGCATGTCCTCCCTCTGCCCATCAACTCGTCTAGTCTAGGCACCCGTATCCCAATAATTCCCACGCGGCTGTCAGCACGAACTAATGTGGTTTGATCATCCATATTACTGCGATATCCGCTAGCTGTGCCAGACGAGAGGGAAATCCCAACTTCCTTCGTCCACCCCTCTTTGAACCGGTCAAGCCTCCGGCTCAACAACCGCTGTGATCCTGTTCACCGAGTTTCTCCTCGAGCGAAGTCCCGTTTGCCTGTCTTCCAATCATTGCCGGCAGCACCACGTACCCGTTTCTTTTGATGATTTGGCCTTCCCCTTGCCTTCTCGCATCCATACCCGCACGCCCACCACACTCGTTATCCCTTCAGCCCCTCACGGACTTACTACTAGACTACCGGCCTAGTCACAGTCCATCCGGGCTTGGGAAGTCATCCTTACTTGGTTGACGCCTCGCGCATACTATGCGCAGCACTGCACAGCACAGCACAGCACTGCACAGCATCGAGCATATTGCACAAGAACTTCACAAGACAGCATAACCTAACACAAATAATTAGAACACAACACGATTACAACAAATATAGCACATAGCACATAAGCGCAGAGCGCAGAGCACAGAGCACAGAGCACAATACGAACACAACACAACTGAAGAGAGAACTTATCATAAGAACATCTTGAACAGCCTGGCTGGCTGGCACACAGCAGTACAAGCCAGCACGCCACAACGAGGAGCAGCCAAGCAGGCAAGCAGGCAAGCAAGGCCGGCAGAAGTACAACGCGCTGCTGTTGCATCCATCGCATTTTAGTTCCGTCACCCCGGCTATTCCTCTTGATGAAGCCATGACATTCGTGAGACGCTGATACGGGGCGTCTTTCTTTACCCACACCCCTTGTACCGGTGGTAGTAGCGGTGGTACTACTCCTACTACTACTCCCGCTGCCAATATTGCTGCTGCCGCTGGCGCTGCTGCTGCTGCCGCCGCTGCTGCTGCTGCTGCCGCCGCCGCTGCGACTACTGCTGCCGCTGGCGCTGTTGGTCCTGGTGCTGCTATAGCACCTGTCCATCAGATGTGCACATCGGGCCGCGCCAAAGTGCATACCCTGTCTCTGCACTGTTAGGATATTTGACTTGTCCAACACACCTTCTATAAACGTACCTCTTCAAGTGACGCACGATGGTAAGATCTTCCTGCCATATTCTTTGGTTGCGTTCCGCCTGTACGGCGTCTTATTGCATAACCTTTACCGGTGTGCAAAGTATTGACCCGTGGATAGAATAGTTCTAATCTGAGAAAACGCCGTCCTCATGGCCATGAGGACGCCCCTGCGGCCCCCGTGGCCCATGATCAGCTACACCCTGCTATCCCTACGAATGTGGCTACCCCCGAAGACCTCTCGCTAAGCCAGGTAGATATACTGGCCCAGGCTGCCACCATCCTCAATTGTTCAATCACTCAGCTGTATAGTCTTGATAGTCGAAGGTCTGGTTTGCCACAACGTTACCCTCCTACTCCATCATATAGCATTCCATCCAAAAGGCCACGCCTGAGTACAGACCTCACGGCAATGCCGTCCCATGAGAAACCGTCACCTATTACTCAAGATGCATCCGGCCACCAAGACGACGGCTTCGCGTCGGGTATGGGGCCGTCTCGACTGACACAGTACCTCGCCGCCGGCTTCTCTGCGTGTTCGCCTTGTATGACATGTGAACCTCAAGGTCTGTAGCCGTAACCGATGAACCATGGCCGTATTGCAAGGATACTAAATTCCATTTAGGTTATGCCGGCATACCGGCAACTAGCCCGTATGAATATGCCGAGATGCGACACTATGATGGCCGGAAGTCTCAATCTTCAATGCCCAACACGCTGTCTCAAGTCCCACCCAATTTATTTGGAAGCAATACTCCTCTCGTGCCGCAACAGACGTACTCTGATTACACCATTTTGCAGCCAAACCGATCACTAGCTACCGATCAATGGGCTGTTCAACCTACCACCAGTGGGGAGGGGATGGTGTACCCTGGGCCTGTACCTAGCCCAGGATATCCAGCGCAGCCAGGAATGCAATCCAGCTCGCCTATTTCCCCAAGCAATGTGACGACAAGAGCTCAAGTCTTCACCAGTTCATCTTCCGAGGGCCCTTCGGGGCCCAGAAGGCAATATAGTGTCACCCAAGTACATGTCCATACCGAGGTGGACGCGAGTCGTATGCATACACAACCCCGAGAGTTGGATTTCGTTCCACCGAACCAACGGCCGCCCCCCGCAAGAAGGGGGCCCTTCAGAAACCAGCACGACAGGGAAAGGACTGCTGAAACCAGAAGGATTGGGAGCTGCATACGCTGCAGAATGCAACGAATACGGGTAAGTTAACAGTTCCACGAGTCACCTCCTGATGTGTGAGACAACATAGCTTTTTACTAACTTCGACGTCCAGTGTGAGACAAACCCGGATGACAAGGTCGGCACTTGCCTAACTTGCTCGCGTGTGTCGAACGTGAAAGTCTGGAGAATGCCGTGTCTTCGATACAAGATTACCGACGTGAGACTCTTCAAGCCCGGACAAGTGAAAGGTCACGAGTGGACGCGACGTTGGGTAGAAGGTGTTCCGGACGATATTTCGCACTGGGCGTCCACGGAAACCCGAAATGTCAAGGTGACGGAAGGGTATACCGAGCATGCGGTCCAGCTTCGGGTCAGGCAATTTGTGCCCCAAGATGGTGACTCTCTCGAACGATCATGGGTGTATGACGGCATCAGGAAGCGGGTTGTGATTCCTGCCTATGCTATCGTAAATCTCGAAGAAGCCAAGGGCGCCTATTCCAGCTACATTAGCAAGAGCCTTCCAGAGTGTTGCAAGAAGATCCTGGGAGGTAAAGATAAACTGCTCGTAGCGACATACTGGGCGGCGCTGAAGGCTACGAGAGATCCTTCGACCGACGAGAAGGAAAAAGAACTGCTGAGGAAGGCACTCCAATTGTGGATGGCCATTCGTATGACCACCAAGTCAACCGTCATCGTAGGCGAAGAGACGCTGGGGATGACTCCCGATATCATGGATGAGACAAGCCCTCTGCAGGGAAAAATTCCACTCCCTCCGGTGATGGGAGCGCAGATCGAGTTAGTCCTAATCCATCAGATACAGTCTAATCTCCGGCGGGAGATGCTCGAAAATTTGCAGACTATGACACAGGCCAACAAGCAACATACGTGGTTTACCACTTACCTCATAACTTTCATTTTGCTCCATAACGTAGCTCTGCTTTGCCAGCACGACACCGGGTACGCCCGCAAGCATGGAATCAAAGTAAGTCGGCTTGTCCAAGGCTAAGATACTACAACCCTGATGGCCAACGTCACATTGGAGAAAGCCAGATAGCTGATGATTGGGCCTAGACTCGCTTCGCAAGGGAAGACATGGTCAGAGAATACCAGTTGGGTGAGGGCAGATTTCATCTATACAGCGAACAAATAGCATACTAACCGCTTAAACAGGCGCGAACATTCTATTGGCGTATTTCCACTATTGCAACAAAGGTATGAGACACTACCTGGCGGTCTTACGCGTGTAACAAGCTGCAGGATAAAAATTGACCAATAGCAGGCATATACCCATTCTCGGCGGAATGCAAGGAGCAAGACTTGACGACATTGGCGGCACTGAACGAGCCTAAAGCCCAGTTCATCAAGCAAACAAAAGTACTCGTAGAGAAGAACAGTAAGTTGCCCCAGAAGCAGATAACGTACTCAGTCAAACCCTTTCGAGGAAAGGGTGTGTGCATGTGTATCCGTGGTGCGGCGTCCAGTCCACATGAGACAATAGTTACTGATAAGGGCTGATCACAGGGAAAGCATGGGCCAAGCTTTGGCACAGCAATGATTACGAGAACGACTTCTATTATATAAGCCAGCTCTACCAGGAGAACTGGGAGCCGCAGCCAACCATCTAAATTGTCATCCAACTCTATACCGGTCCCTTACGTTAACTGTCTCGAGATATAAGATTTGCATCTCGAAGCAATCGGGTCTTCATCGAAGAATGAATGGTGTAGGTTACCGGCGAGGATCTTGCTAGATAAGGAGAAGATGAGCAAGTGGCTTGAGAAGGCGTGCCGCGTGCATAGGTATTGCACGGCAGCCGGGAAGTGGGAATCCGGTCACATATTGGTGGCTACCTACCGGAAGTGACGATGATAAGTCAGGCAAACTACCTTACAAGTCTGTGGTCGTGTACGGATACATATTCCCAGCAACTAAGTTCCCGAGATATGCTAGTACCCGAATACAATAAAGATAAATAACTGGTCATGATTATACCTCGTCCATCCTGCAACGGCCCGGCCCTCTGTTGCATCAGCCACAGACGCGCGTTCGGCATACAGTATTCAATAGTATCCCATGAACCCGGTTACGCTACGACAAAGAAAAGGGCTTGCCAACGGTTCATCTGCTATCTGCATTCTCGTGCGTTCCACCCTGTGCTAGGTGGCGCTCGTTTCTTGGCGAGCAGAATTGTGATATCTGGGCCCCCGATCCGAAGGAACGTGAGCTCGCCTCTATCACGTCCACCGTCACTATCTATCGACTTACTAGAGTTGGATATGGCTAGGGAAGGAGGATGTGTGAATTTATAGACTGAAGCCTACGGGGGTTATCGATGGACTATAAATATGACCCCTTCCCATGAAAATTTGCTGCATTAGTACTCCGCTGAACGCTGGCCTCAACGTGAATAGCTATCGGTGAAGGAAGCTAGTCTAGGGTTCCTAGACTAGCTCACGATGCCATTTTCGGAATCTGCACGCCCAGGCTAGGCGAGTCGAGTCTTGCCCTTGCGGCTCATGACCTATCACTAACTATCCGACTGGTAACTCTTCCGAGCAACCGGGGAATGCCCAGTGCTGTACTTCGTATATAAGTGGTACACTATGCTACATAAACTGCAGCTATCCGCAGCGTACAATGAGATGTTGATATCGTCTGAGACCAGCATCCGAAGAAAATCTTGTATGTCTTACATGACTGGCTAATATCTAATTCACTTCGGCAGTTGTCTCCATTGTGTATCCTATATTGAAGTTTATTATTACCGTCTCTCCCTACTCGATGGGCAGCTTCTTAGCAACTAATCCAACTCATCTCATCTCTATCTGCCCATCTTGGACCCCTGCAATCAACATTAGGCTCGCTTGCATATTCTTAGATCTTGGTCTTGGCTAAGTCATTTTTCATTGTCTCAACACATCACCGTCACGAGCGGACACAACAATTCCGAAATGGGTGAACTCCAAGTTGCTGGTCCGGTGCTGGCCCTTGGCTCGGGCAGCAATGGTCTTGTACTACCACATCCTGATTCTGCTCAGGACAGGTCAGCAGGCCTCCCGAGCGGCTATCCCTCCCGGATTCGCCAACCGTCCGCTTGGAACAAGACGGACTTCGAGAAAGAATCCAGTTATATTCTCCAACTATCCGCAGCAGATCATGCAGAGCTGCGTCTGGCTAAAGACTATTTCAAAGGTGCTGATTCATGAATGTCAACGTCCCAGTCTATACTCACGCTAATTTCTCTCTGGATGTTTAGCCCAAGAACTAGATGGGAATCTAGTACATCAGGATAACTTTCCTCTGCCAACCCTGGGTCCCAAGTTGCAGGCCGTAGCCGATGATATCTACAATGGCAAGGGCTTCCATGTCATCCGTGGGCTTGACCCCAATGACTACTCTGTCGAAGACCTTGCCATCATCCAGCTAGGAGTTCAGGCCTACATCGCTGATCAGTGTGGTCGCCAAGATCATCGAGGGAATATGCTAGGTATACACTCAGTCCGTTGATGGCGAAGCCAGTCATGAGCTCACATGAAGCAGTGCATATCGTGGCCGATAACTCATCTGAGATCAAGCTTGGCCATCATCGCCATTCTACCTCAGCGATCGTAGGCGAACCACCTCTTTCTCTCTCACTCTCTCTCTTTCTCTCTCCCCCTCCCCGCCATATCACTCGAGAGAGATCGGGTCTCAGCTAACGAAAATTTTTGCGAGCTAGTCCTTCCACAACGAGGAAGCCGGCGACGTGATAAGCTGGCTTACCCGCGGAACTTCGAAAACCGGAGGCAGATGCATTCTGGCCCCTGTTTACACGATCTATAACATCCTTGCAGCTCACCGTCCAGATGTTATTCGCACACTTACCAAGTCCGACTGGCCTGTTGCGCTGTAAGCCCCCCCTCCCCCCGTCTAGTCCTTTTAGTCCTTTAGCGTCTCGCTGCTAGGGACAAAATGAGTAAAGCGAACGAAGTAGAGTAGAGTAGAGTGAGTGAGTGTAGTGAGTGAGTGAAAGCCCCGTTGACACCGTCTGTGCCAGGCCGCGTTTCCAGTGTCGTCCGTTGATGTTCTACCACGACTCCAAGCTGATGATGAACTTCGGGCGCACGCCTCTGCTGGGGAGTGCCACGCACCCCCGACCCGAGCACCTGCCCCGACTCAACGACCGCCAGCGCGAGGCCCTAGACCTGGTCGAGGCCATCGCCCAGGCTCTCCAGATGGAGATCAGGACCCGCAGTGGCGACCTGCACTTCATCAACAACTTCAACATCCTGCACCGGCGGGAGGGGTTCGTCGACGGTGCATCGGCTGATGAGAAGCGGCATCTAGTGCGCATGCGTCTGCGGAGCTCGACTCAGGGGTGGTCCATCCCAGAGGGTCTCCACCAGGAGTGGGCAGATGCCTTCGCAGAGGACGGCCCCAAGACGTGGCACCTGGAGCCCATGCCTGGGGACGCCTTTCCCCTGCGAAAATACACAAACTAAGCACGGCACTGTTGCCGTCATGGGCTGGGCTGGCTGGCTGGCTGGCTGGGCTGGCCGGCTCCTCCTCCTCCTCCTCCCTCAGCTTCGACTTCTAACGGCTAGCCGAGCACAGCCACCTACATCTCACACCAGTAGACGGAGTTCAGGTCAGGTCGGGTCAGGTCAGGTCAGGTTTGGCGAGGGGAATGGAATAAAAGCGGGATCGGGATTTACAGGCAAGGAAAAAGTCTGCGGGTTTTCTCTCTAGTGTGTGGATGCGGTACCAGATTGCAACCAGGTTAAAAGGGCGAATGGGTTCAACGAGTTGGACATGTGAGGCAGACAGGGAGCTCGCTCGCTCACTCGCTCACTCACTCGCTAGGCCAGAGCAGAGCACCCAACATTCGTTGGTTGGTTGGTTGGTTGGTGATAAGGTATCCTGTAACCTGAACCAGGTGTGTACGCGTAGGGTAGTTAGTTTAGTTTGTTCTATTCTTTCGACGAACCGTCACTATCTTGTCTGACCTAACTGTATTGTGCGAACCGACACCCTCCCGTACGGTCATCATGGAGTATAGTGTCTTGGCAATTCAGAGAAGTCGGTCAGGGTCCTCTGCCTACTGGCCCTATCCTATCTACAGTACTTCTACTTCGGAGTGCGCCTAGGTAGAGATTATCCTAGTGTAAAAATAAATGAAATACCTACACTACCTACGGAGATGGGGGCGTCTGAGAGACGAAAAGCTAGGCCTGTTTGAGGAGTCTACATCGGCTTGCCTGGGTATAATTAGTGTATGCACAAGACGCGTACCTACAGCGATGTGTTTACACAACGTCCGTCCAGGGTGAGACGCCATTACCAATAACCTGGTTTTGCCCAACAGCCCCAGCACGACGATCCCGGACGGTGCTAACGACGTGATCTTAATAATGAAAAACGACCTATAACATCCCGACACTGATATCATCCCGGCCTGTTGGATGCCGAAATTGACCACAGGCTTCTCGGAAACAAAGCGGTAAAGCCCTGGAAACATGGCTTTAGAGCTACCTAGTTATTGACTTATAATAATTACATAGCCTAGGCATACCAGACAACGAAGCCCATAACGTGGATTCATAGATGAGGTTGCGGTGCTTCGTACTACACTACCTATTGTATAGACAATACATAAAGTATGCAACCCATCCATGGATCAGTCTAACCCAGATTGCATCTAGGGGTACCTACGCTGTTTGCGTGTCCCCAACTTTATTTATACATAGTGTATACCTACCACCAGCAACATTAACTCATCTCACTTATTAGCTGTCAAATTCGCACTGAACAATCTCCACACATGATTGATTACGCTAGTGCACAGGATACAGATACACTACTGGTGTTAGTGCCTTGACGCCTTGACCTGGAACTCATGATGAAGATGGGTAGGTAATCTGTAAAGCACCCGTGACGGTGGTTTAGGTAGTTGAGGTATACCTATGGCAGCCGTAGAAACCCGACTGGAACTATCTACGGGTCCTGGCACCGTTAGGCGTACACTACCTAGGTATTTCTTATTATAGCCCATATGATGTATGGATCTTCAAAGGAGTTGTCAGCAAGGTTTGGTTCTTGGATCCAAACTACCGAGTACCCAGTACTAGGTACACTACTCTACTAGTTCAACTTAGTCTAGACTTCAATCTCTTTAAGGTGGCGTGGGGCTTTGATAAAAAAGAGGACCATGAGCAGGGATGTGGCAATACCATGTAGGTATGGGTACGAAGGGTATCAGGATCATTATCCTCGTGTGTACTTCGTAGGGCTAAGCTCTACTTCGTAAACCCCCTCCTTAATTACCAACTCCCTAACAGAATCACGTACCTATCAATTGCGATACCTACCGCCATTCGGTTCCAAGTACCGATCTAAGAAGTAGGTAGGGTATTGTTCAATCCTCTCTGTCAACTGACGGTATAAAAGTCTCTCTCTGCCTCATCACCTGGCCAACTGGCTTCAAACGCGTGCCCTTCATACTCCGTGCCGCTTTTCATCTCGCCCGGCGATGATATGTCATTGTGTATCTTATTCACCGTCTCGGATCTTTACCCTGCTTGGATCGAGATGCTGATTCATACATCGACGATGAAAATTTTTCATTTTCAGGGCATAGGACTGACTGCAAGGTTGTCCGGCAGAGGCGTTGTAAGTCATCAGCAAAGAATATCACGCTAACGCATCTCGCACGCTTTATCAACATGCATACATACATACACCAAGGTCCAACGGTGCAAGATACTACCTAGTCGTTCGTATCCGACGACCGCTCAGGGCGGAGAAATACACTTGGCTTCATGCACCATGTAATACCACCTAGTTACACTACTTCGGTGGTGTGCACCTAATGCCTATACATACTGGAATAGGTAACCAGACAAGGCCACCCGCCAGTGCCGTCGAAACTATCTATCTGACATACAGAATAATTGGTAACTAAGGTAGGTAGGTATCATAGGATAGTGTAGGACAGGTCATGGAATTCGCTTGCGAGTAAGTAACATTTTTTTTTAAAATACATGTCGTATTCAGTTGGCCATGTTTTGTTTTTTTCGGCGGTTTCGGCGGTCTCGGGGCACTTTATGTCATCAGGTTGCAACGTGAGGCTGCTTCATGCAGCCTCGCGAATCGTTACGCGTGCATCGCACACCATGCCTAGGCCAGATAGAAATGACACCTCAGTCTGGACCTTGGTCCGAATGAGACCTTTGTAGGCTACGTGCCGGGATAGGCTTGGGTGGATGATCGGTGTGCCAGAGAGCCGGACTAGGTGCATGGGAAAAGAACTTACCAAATATGATAGATACCGAACTGACTCTGCCGGACTCTTGCCCGGATCCGCGGTGCCAAGCGGGAGCAAGACCCGGGCCATATATATAAATAAGTATACCTATATAGATATATATATCATGGGGGATTAACAATAATCCGACAAATTAGTCTCTCCCCTCACGTGCTTCCCCAAACACGGTTTGCATAATAGATACCTTACCTACCTCGTCGTCGCCGATGTGAGCTCAATGCCTATTATACCTGAAAGTGATCGCTAGTCGATAATGCCCAATATATTTGGGTGATTAGCAAGCAGCATAACGAGTAATCTCCCCGTCCCCTTTCTTATCCCTTAAACCCGCTTTTCATGTGCAGCTGGTCTCTTGTATTAATACTGTATAATATATACGTTGCCCTCATGAGCGGTCTAACACTTCGGCAACATTAAACCTGAGATGAAACCCACGGGCTATATCCCGGGACAGTAATGACCAACGGGTTTTCAGAATCAGAACAACCTGGTGTGAGTGGTTACAGCCCGGCAATTGACCCGGGTGCCGACGACGCAGGGCGACCTGCATGTCAAATCTTGGTCTGGGCTGCAGAAATTGATCCTGGAATGAATGGTTGTCACATTTCCTAATCGCGATTATCTGAGTATTACAAGATGTACAGTTCGCATGATATACGTACAACCGCAGAGTACGGTAATACTTACTTAGGTAGTGCATGTCGGTGGCTTTTGGGGCGAACCACCCTGTTCAGACATGCACTGGCCGGCTCCACATCCGGTCTCTCTCTCTCTTCTCTGTGTCTGTGTGTCTGTGTACGTGCGCCAGCGCGCTTGTGTTATTAAATAGAGACTTTAATGAATGATTCCGGGTTGGTATATTTTTGGACTTTCAATCTCGTTCCTCTTACCCATCCTGGTAGGGAAAGCTCTCCACCAGCGGGCTAGTACCAAAATCCATTAGTTCTCGTGGTTGGGCATTCATCTGAATCGAGAATGGAGATTCCGACGTTTTGGGCACCAATTGAGTTAATTTTGTGTGAGATCAGGTGTAACGGTTCATGGGGTTTTGCGACTTATGGATGTAAATCCTTCCGTTGAGACGATCTCACCTGTACTTTACCCCGTTCGGTGTAGATCTCAATGCCCAATCATCTGTCAGCAGGCCGCGTTTAAGACACAAAGCGGCGTGGCGTATGCTAGGCTGGTGGACTTGCAGGTCAATCATAGCCGCCTGATGCAACCTCACAACTCCAGGCCGCTGTGGCACAACTTTCACTCGATTTTCAAGTTCACACTTTGACACGGCGATCTGTGTACGTAGCGTAGCGTTGGAGAGATACTAATGACACGACGGGGCCCAGCATAATTACTCAAATATTGTCCCCGCCAATAGGTGGATAGATGAATAGATGGGTGGATGGAATCACGGATGTAAGGAATAATACATCACCAAGTTCACGTATAAATTTCTACTAGGATAAATGCGTTATACGTCATAATTACATCTAAGCGACTGGCGACAGACCTTCTGCGGCTTCGTGAAAGGGAAATAATATTACTAAACATCCAAGCTGCAGATGCAGCTGCAGCAGGAGGAGCATCTGGAGCTACGTTACATATAAACGTCGGGTAGGTTGCCGAAAAAATGAAACAATCTACTCGTTGACGGATGAAAACTTTTCTCAAGGGTCTTAAATCATAGGCCTGGTAGAAAACACACACTGCAGTCTACGTAATTCATCATTCGTTTCTGATACGACACATAATTCTTCGTCATCCTCCGTCATCCGTTGATCGAGGCATCCGTTGGGCAACGATGATCGTGGAACTCATGGAACGTAGCCAGGCCATGATAACCCACATATCGGATCTCCCTCGGTGATGACGAGCACTGCCCGGTGCCGGAGTGCGATATGTTTCAACATATCGAGCTGGGTTATGTCTTAGGGCCCATGTAGGCAATTTTTATTCGATCGCTATCGTAGAAGGCTAAAACTAAACTGTGAGGGCTCCTCCTCCTCCTCGAGGAGCAGAGCCCACAAACAAACTAAGCTGCCGTAGGTATCTATGTTTATACGGCGATCTACACCCTATCTTTCCCATTATGATAACTCACAGCAAGTCAAGGTACCGCTAATTATGCGATTCTGCGCACGACAGAGTGCAGCACTAATCTCGGGTTGCCTTTCCAGGCCGTAGCTGTATCCGACTCTCGGTCCTTGGGTCGAACCAAAATCTTTCTTTTCCAAAACGACACTTTCATGAGATATAGCTCAGTTGTTGTGGACCCCCAACCAACGCCAACGGGTGGACACATGTCAGGCCATCTCGCCCAATAACGCTTCTCGTGTCGGTTACGGGGGGGAAAAAAGCAAAGCATTTTAGCCATAACAGCAAAGCCAAGCCCACACGCAGCGCAGCCAGCATATTAATGAGGAAAAAAAATTCCAGCTGAGAGGCCCAGACGCCACAGGATGGCCGGGCGAGTTCCGCGAACCTTGGTTCCTTGACGCACCCAGAACATGGGCAATCCCCGTGCTTTTCAAGTACGCGTTAGCCGCGGACCTCTGGGAACACCTTCCTGGCTGACAAGGGGGTGGGTGCATCCCACCGTCAGCACACCGGTGTCTCTGCTCGAATGCCTACCCATACCTACACTACCTATTTCAAGTGCAGGGTGTCTTAGAGGAAAAGGGGGGGGGGGGGGGGGGCGGGTTATAGAGAACAGCAAACCCCCACAGCACTACGCTGTGATGGGGGATATTAGAAGGTGTTGAATGGCAAAAACAAGGGA
>MU392204.1:0-52535 GCA_022578495.1 Nemania sp. NC0429 | reverse complement strand
CTTCCGCAATTTCACCACTACTTCCAAAACTATCCTGTGTGGACATGACCGCCAAACCCTTTTTGTGCAAACACCCGACCCCCACGCCCCCCCCCCCCCCCCAACACACCCATGTGGCAGTTGTCGCCTGGGGCCATCTTCGTTGACGTACGTGGCACCGAAGACCCCGGTTGCTGATTACGAGCAGGTAAAGAAAGGGACGATGGGATTTACGGATCCTCAACTGAGTTTTCTCGCCGATTTCCATACTCTGTTGACCATCTCTTAGCATCCGAGTTGAATAAATAAATGGAAAGAAGAAGAAAAACGGAGTCGTGGGGTGGATGAATGAATGACTGAATAGCTGACAAACCTATTAACTAACTAACTAACTGACCGACTCACTGAATCAATCAATCAATGAATGAATGAAGGAATCAATGAATGGGTGAGGGGAAGTTGCCCTTCCGTCGTTGCTCGCTCCCCGTCGACGCTGCTACCCCGTCGGATGCCAACTCGAACACCCGGAATTCCAAGCAGCGACGGCAACGGCCCGCCTGATCGAATCATGTTCGACAGCGGCAGAGGGGCCCTCCCGTGGTCTCCGACCAGACACTCACCCGACCCGGCTCGATCCGACGTGTAAACGTCGCCGAGGCGGCCAAGAAGAAAAAAAAGAAAACAACAATAACAACGACAACGGCGGCGACGACGACGACGACGACAACTCTTTCCCGCTCGCTCGCCTCGCGCACCCGATCCTTTCGTAAACACACACTTCGCTGAAGACATACTGGACCACTCCACGTTACCACTCCAACATGATAATTACCGCCAAGCGCGACTCGCAACATCCCGCCGACCAACCGTGTCGCAACAATACATTAAAAACCGCTGCCGCTGGCCGAGTCGATGTGGGCAGGGCGTTGGTTTGCTGAATGTCCCAGGACACGTCACCCGGCTGTTTTTTTATAATTACACAAATTTTTTTTCCATACCCCTCTCTTTCCCCCTTCCCCCCTCCCCCACGTTTTTTTTTATTGCTGTACAAGTTATTTATCCATCGAGTAGTAATCTGTGGAGTGGCAAGCAATCTCTTTTCTCTCGCTCTCTCTCACCGGTATTTTAACTTTTTCATGAGGTAGCAGGAAATTGAATAAAGTCAGGCCTCATCGATAACACTTGCTTGCTTGTCTCCCCTGCGTCCCAGGACCCAGTTTAAGACCCAACGACTCTTCTCTCCCCCCCCGCTCCCTTCCCGCCAACCCCGGCGATCCGAGTTCTTTAGATCTGCTGTGAGCTTCGGGGGAGGGGGGCCGAGTCTACTCCATGCTGCGACGTGTCTGAGAGTGCCAGACAGACAGGCAGACCCCCCGGCCTTATCGACAATAATAAGCCCGGGTGACGGGATATTGCCGCTGTCTTCCTTACCAATCTTCATACCGGAGGGATTGGGGCTGGATGTAGTGTCAATCGCTCTACCATACGAGTCGACACGTATCCCAAGTGACCCGGTTGCAGGGCGGGAAGTCCGACGCCCTATGATGCATGGTTGGTGGCTGGGGAGGAGGGGGGAGGGGGGAGGGGAGGGGGGGAGCAGAGCCTCATAGTTGGCTGACAAGCCCTGGATTCGATTCTAGGATCTTCCAGGACGGAGCTGCAAAGTTTTCAGATACGGCCTGCACACAACAAAAAAGTATGACATCGCGGGAAGAGGAATATGCGGTGTGAGTGAAGGGATTCCCGAACGGGAAGGAAGTTCGCTCGCTCGCTGCGTGGAAATACGGGAATCTAATTATCTATGACCTTGGTCCTTGGTCCTTGGTAAGGGGGGGACCCAGGGGACAGGGACACACAGACTAATCTTCCGTCCGTGCTCATCGTGACGACCGTCGGGTATTATAGGTCGTCTATGTATAATTGATGTAGCGGATTAAACCATTGAGATGACGATCCGCCTTTTTGCTGGTATAGCGGTGAGGTTTTACTTACTGCGATTTCATTTCCCCCGAGGAATCAGGATTTTGCTGGAATGGTCTATTTGCGAAAAGGAACAGGCGAAACATTCTGAAAAGGGCCGGGATAATCTATCAGCGTGCGTAAGTCTTGACCACGCAAGCTACGTAATAAGAAGGTAGGTAGAGTGGCGGTGACAACAACGAGATTGGATCGTGGGGTATATGAACCATGGATACTATGATCTAGCTGGGTCTTGGGGTCCAATCTACAAGTGGGATGGTTATCAAGAGAGAGGGAAAAGACAAGAGTTCTCTTCGTGAGCTGTTCATGTCATTCGTCCTGATACATGGGGGTCAGTCAATTGCGGAACTGTGAAGTAGGTATTAGTTATGACAAGACGAGAGGTTTCACGAAGATGACAACTCTCGCTATCCCTAATACGGGTACCGAACCATCGATAGATGCATCAGCTGCTGTGCATATGAGCTGCGCTAGGGCAAAAGGACGCCCTCCCTCTTGAATATACATACATGCTGAATCATCAGACCATCCATCCATCGACGTGCGAAACGAATTCCGGCCCCTGCTCATAATCTTCATATACGACGGCCTTGCGCTCGGGGATTCAATATAACGACGCGTCTCTCTCGACTAGCTGGCTTGGTACGCATTCTCGATAATATGACGTCCATCTAGATCCAGCTAGGCGTCAAGTATCGTCAGATGTACATACACATGGGCCAAGGGACCCATCGAGCACGCACGCACGCAACCCTTAACGGGACGCCGCTGACGAGGACCACACGCATACCCTAGCTCCTGTCTAGCTGGTGGTGTGCAGCGAGAGAGAGGGCGAGATCAGGCTATGGTGACGGACAGCAGTTGCATCTAAGTAGCTAGCGCGTTGCCATACCGCGATCCGACAATCCGGACTCGCAGCACAGGAAGCACGCCCGCCGCTGGGAGTGGCTGTTGTCGGCTTCTTCCTGGTGATAGCTCGGCATATTGCATGGGTACGCGCGCGCCTTGTCGGTTCCGGCCGGGCCCAGCCTATCCTGCTGCTGAGTAATAACGAAGTTATGCAAATACATCGATTGAAAACGCATTGACTACTTCAAAAGTACGGCTCATCATGTCCTGGCTTCGACGGGATCTCGTCGGCAATGTCATGATAGAGCGA
Source organism: Nemania sp. NC0429 (assembly GCA_022578495.1). Taxonomy (NCBI): domain Eukaryota; kingdom Fungi; phylum Ascomycota; class Sordariomycetes; order Xylariales; family Xylariaceae; genus Nemania; species Nemania sp. NC0429. The sequence continues at coordinate 49,417 of MU392204.1, read as the reverse complement.
GTGCTATCCAGAGCCGATGCTCCCCAGCATACCGGTGGGCCAAAGCAGCAGTGTAAGCGAAACATCCGATCTTCTGCAGGTGAGAAGCGCAATAGATCATCGATCGTTCGAGAACACGCAGGTTGAGCTCTGCAACGGAAGTGTTGCTTCGCCTGAAATCAAGCTTATCGACGGTAAGGTATCGAATTACTAAGGTATGTACACGAGTCATTGATCCGGGATGATGTGATTGCGACTGTTTCCTCATCGGCTCACAAGAGAAGATGGCACCGGGGACGCCCGCTTCGGGACACTGACAGATATCGAATCACTCCTGATACAGGTGTCTTTTCTCAGCTTCACACTAAGCATATGTGTATCTTACCCAATAGCCTATAACCTGACAAGTGTTATATGAATTGGAGGAAAGAGCAGGAAATCCTCTTGATCGGCTTGCCCGACACCAATGATTTGAAATATGCAGCATATTTGCAACCACGAACGGCCCACTCCGCTGCCGTAGTGTAAAGCAAAAAGGTAATATGTCCGAAGGAATAAATTTTACAATTATTCTAGGTTCGAAAGATCCCACCCGTCCATAGACGACAAAGCATCAAGACTGTCGAAGTTCACATCCGGAGGGAATTGGCTAGGCGTCATTGGGTTTGCAGGTGATTGCCCACTGGGTGCGAACATAAACGATTGCTGATCTGGTATAGTGGTCGGGGGGTACGGAGCGTTACCCATGTTCCAGGCATTGAAGCCGGCTTGCCAGTTTACGCCATCCTTGAGATACCACTCGTGTCCGTCAATGACGAATACGGAACTTTGTGCCGCCGGTTGTGCAACGGTCTGAACTTGCACACCTTGTGAACTTTCTCTAGCCGGACTCCTCGTTGGAAAAGCGGCATAAGGCTGAGGGTAAGGAGGCTGCCAATTCGGAGAACCGAGTTCTCTATAATCGGCTGTTGAACTTCCTATGACGGGCGGGTTACTCGCCCTTTGTCCCGCTAGTTGTGATTGTCGTTGGAAATCTGGTGGTGGAGGCAACGTGGCGCTGGCCAGCGCTTCAGGAGTCATAGTTTTGGAAAAGCTAGTAGGAGATTGGCCTAACGGCGGGGATACGGTATAGCTAGTGGGACTTTTGGTTTGGAATTCGGGTCCTTGTTGGGGGGGTGTACTGGTGGTCGTTGATGTTGTAGTGGCTGAAGTGTGTGACCGAGGAGATGGCACATCGGAAGTGTTAAATGTTCCCCATCGCTCATCAGTCTTTTGTAAAACTTGAGCGGCCTCGTCGGGCAACTCGATCATCCACTTGCGAGAGAGCACGCTGATGATACTCAGGGCTCTTCGTCCACAGAGCCAATCCTCGGCAATCTCTTCCAGATGTTTGACGCCGTGAATGATGTCTCTCCTCGCCGTCTTTTCCGGCAAGTTCAGTAGGTGGATGGTGCAAGCCGAGTGCAGCATATATACAGCAATATTGCAGATTTGGCGCAGGTTATATGTCTTCTTATAGAGACGCATTAACTTGGAGATGGCTCCCGCATTGGCGGTGCATATTCTCCGGGGGGAAATGTGCGGTGGTAGGGGCGAAGCCTTGGGAGCATAACGGAGGAATGGCCGGAATAAGTGTATGTACTGGAGATGAAAGAACATGCTACGGTTGATTTAGCAAACACGTGAAAGCGGGGGACTACATGATGTTTGCTGGCTTACTGCATGAGGATGACGTTCGGCAATTGGCCATCCTTGGGTTCCAGTTCCCCAGGCAATTGCTTGTGCCACTCCTCGAGACGACGATGGAGCTCGCTCAACTTCTTCAGCTCGACCGACTTACCACTCGATCGCCCTATATGAGCCGGGTGATAGAAGAAGAGTAAAAGATCACTGCTGATTTCACATAACGTAGACATCTGCAGTCCGATTGTGCGGGTTCGTGCTGGTTGCTTGGAATTTTCGTCAAACCCCGAATCTGAGTAGGGGCACCAGCCCTCAGCGTCCTCTTCCGGGAAAACATCATATTTTGGAACACTATAAGAGTTCTTGGGTAGCTGGGGCAGCCGACCCATGTAATTGGACCAGCACTTGTCGAATAAGAAACAGCCCCAAAATGTTACGCGCCGGGCGTCGACTTCCTTTTCGTCAAGATTTTCCAGGTTACCACCGATGCCGCCTAGATTCATGTTCAGGCCCAAGTCCTGTGCCATCCTAAAACTCATACCGCTGTAGACCCAGCCTTTCGCCTCTCGGCCACAACCCGCTTCTCTGACGGACATCAAGGCCAGAGCTTGGACGGTGGTTAATCGTGGCTTCTCGTATTCGTCGTTATCGATGATAAGCCGCTTCGCCTCAGCAAAGAAGTGGTCGCCCTTGGTCCAGCTGTCCCCCATGATCGCATATGCACCACTGACACTTGTGAAGTGGCAGCCAAGAGCCAACATCGCATTCACAAGCAGAGACGAGCAGTATTCTGTTTTTTGTGGCGTGGTGCGCCGCTTGCCCCTGAAGAAATCCCTGTAGAACAGGCTCTTCGAGAGGGTAACAAAGTAGGGATAGTGCCAGTTGAAATACATGTTGAGAAGGTGGGTAACAAGGTCGGGATCCTTGGTCACGTTAGACCAGCTAGTGATAGGGTTGATATCGGCCCCAGTCACGTCGACGGTCTGGTCCTCATTGCTGGGCGAACCCAGAACATCCCAATGTATGAGGTGAGATGTGCCGCCAATGAAGCGTGTGGTCCCGTTTTCAACCCGTAACTCGCCCATCTTACGGGCCAGGTCCCGCTCGCCGGCAACGGGTATCTCGGGGGTATCGTCCTCCTGCAGCTGCGCCTCGTCAGCAGGGCCGGCGGTAGCGATGCCCTTGGCGTGGATCGACTCTGCTACGGTGTCCAGGTTGTCGCAGCTGCGAATTCGCTTGACGAGGTCAAGCACATCCTCCTCGTCGGCGTTTAGGATGGCTTCGATTAGAGTGCGGAGCGTGGAATTGGATGCCTTCATGCTATCGACCTTTTCCCGGTACACGCCCTTCCGCCGATGATCCGAGTTGGGATCGTAGATACACTCGGTCCCATAGACGCTCGCGCAGGCGGCGCAGCTGGGGAGGGCGCCGTCACATTTTGACTTACGACGGCGACAAGCTATACAGGCGCTGTGATGGGACAAGTGTCAGCCCGCGTCTTGCGTGTCCGCGGCTCAGTCGGTCTGCTGGCCGGCACAGTCGGCGCAGGCGGCACCGGCAGCACACCAAGGTGCAGAGGGCGAGAGCATATCGACCGGGAGAGACAGACAGATATGCCGCCGCCCCGCGTACGAATGGCTCTTCACCGACTTGAACTGAGGCGACAACGTCAGATCACGGGAGATGGAGGTGTATGTACGTACATGCTGACGCATTGGCGCTTTTGCAGAGAGGGATCACCCCCCCTCCTGGACTTCTTTCTCGAGGGAGGGGGGTTGGTACTGACTGGCTGGTTCTGAGCTCGCGAGCCTGGCGCGGACGAGCTGTCCATCATCGTACGTTGGCAGGCGGGCGACCAAGACGGAAGGGTGGCACGCGCTTGACTGCGAGGCCGTGATATGGGAGAAGGAGAGAAGTTGAACGGGAGGGGCGCATCCGGCAGCTTATCTACCAATGGGTACGGGTGCAGGTACCGTTGTTGCGATATACCCTACCACGCTACGGTAGGGAGACGTATTGGATGTATCCAAGACAGGTATGGATGTATCATGTATGGAGATACCTAGTAGATGTATGTATGTACAAGCAAGTAAGTGTAGGGATGGTAGTACAGCATAAGTATTCCCAGACAACGAGGCAGGTGCCAGAACCGTCAGCGGACTCGCCTCGTCGCTTCAATCAGGTACCTGATCAATACCGACACCGAAGCTATATTATATATATAATGCCGAGACTACCCCGGCTCGCGCTACGCTGCGTCAGTGGGCGCGCGATAACACTGTCGGGTCTGAGGATCGCGCCGGATTAATAATGTGCAACATGTGAACTGGAACAGGAACAGTGACAGACAGGCCCAGCCGCACAGGGACCGGGACTGGGACTTCAATTTTTAGAACAACAACCGGCGTTGCAACGGATGACCCAGAGACAAGACCGGAGCAGATCCAGCGCACAGTGTGATGTCAAGCGTCGCGCACTCCGGCTACCTGGCGATGTGCCGACTATGCGCCTACTATGTGCCAACTTATGCGCCTACGATGCGCCCACGATGCACATACTATGGAATACATATGTAATAGCTACAGTATGTTGAAGTTTTTTTTCGCGCGCCCCGAGTCATGGGACATCTCTAACTAGTGTACTTGAGGTTACCGAGGCCCGGGAACTCAAGTGGCCTCCAATAAGCTGACGGTTCTCACCTCAGCCCTTTGACGTTGAGGAGCCCATTTGGGCAAGGAGAGCACAACAGCAACCCACAACCCGTAGATAGATCAAACCTAATGACTACCAAATCAGGCCATCGCCACAATTGCAACCGGCCAATTAGATTTCTGCCGTTACAATGTGTAGGTGGTGGAAGTAGGTGGTGAAAGAGGTGCACACTCATGGGACTTAATTGTAGAAACAAACATCAGCTTCGATGTGCTCAACATGTTGACCACTGGATACTGTCTCATGTCCCCATTATGGCTGCGAACGACTTTGTTGGAGCAGAGTTGGAGTATGACATATAATTAAGCATTGTTGCAGTACTACTAATTACATATACTCAAGCATATATATTTAGAGATACCTAGGTTAGTAAGCTTTGCCTCTTGAAGGCAGTCCACCCACCACCCGCTGCCATTGGTGCGAATCGACACCGAAAGCGCGAGTGGCGAGCCCACAGCCAAGGGCGCGAGCTCATCATAGAGCATGTCCAGCATTGTCTTGCTCATGAGATACATGAATAGTGTATTACTTGAGTTGTTTGCATTGGATAATATACCTCAGTAGAGTTTCAATTTCTAGAGGTCATCAGGTCGCCCGCCTTATGGCCTTGTGGTGAGCTGGAACGCGTGGTGGTAGTATCATTCATGGCAAAGACCAAATTAGTGCACTGAGTACCTACATGTATCTAGGTACGGGAAGGATGAAGGAAATGAGCGAATGGAGTGTTGGTTAAGTGCTCGATTTGGTAGTCTTGTGCGAAGTACCTATGTACCTGTTCGGAACCTGAAACACAGACACTAAGACCTCAGCTACTAGATACCTCACTCTAAAGAAAATAAAATGCTAACTTGCTTCGTTCTTCGTAGCTTACAGGACGCGGAGGTAGGAGGCACAGACAAGAGGGGTTGCGGGGCGGAAAGTCTAGTTGGGAAAGACTACCTAGGTACGGAGTTAATTGGCTATTATTGGCTTAGTAGGCCCGGGTGTGGACCGTTAATTGGGCAAATTATACTCCACTACACAGCCTACAGCTGGGAGTAGCTGGGTAATATACAAGCTATTGTACCTTTCTACTATTTGGAGGGTTCTCCACTAGGTACATTATCTAGTTCATTGTCTAGGACAGAAATGGTTCAGTTCCTCTGGCCTAGCCTGTCGCTAAAAGTAGTCCTGTCTTCAAGTGCCCGCCTGTCGACTCGATTTTGCGAGAGCTCTCCTGAGCAGCACCCTAGCACGCGTTCGCAAAATAATCTTTTTTTTTTCTTCGCCCCGCGTCCACTGATGAGACAAGGAAAAGAACACCGCGCGCATCTGCCAAACCTGCGACCAAGAAGCTAGAAGCTAGAAACTGGAAGCGTAATTGATATCCTGGTAAGGTCTTCCTTGCCTTGTTTCTCCCTTCTCCCATTCCATGCACGTGAGAGAAGCTCTGTCATCCTGGTCCAGCCTATCTCGGTGTGAATCATTTGCGACGCACATTTTCTTCCATACCCCTCCAAACCCAACCGCGTCCTCGTGCTTGAAGCATCTCCATCCGCCCTCTCTCGCAGCCTCGCCTAGCTACTCGTGTCGATTCCTAATCAATCGCGTACATATATCTAGCCCACCATCCATCAAACCCTGAAAAGTCCATCTCTCTCAGTCGCCGCGATGGGCGAGGCTATCAAGCCTGCCGAGGTCGAGCTCAAGGTCGAGGCTGACGTCGAGGCTGCTGGCCCTTCCGCCATCGAGGCCGTCGCGGATAAGGCGAAGGACCCCGAAGTCAAGGTGGAAGAGGAGCCCACCGGCGAGCCCACCGACAAGGCCGCAAATGCAGAGGACGATACGAAGGAAGCCGAAGCTGGCGTCGCCGCCGCGGACGATGATAAGCCATCCATCTTTAGGCCACCACCTGGAATGCTTCGAGTCACCGGCCCTCGCCAGCAGAAGAAGTTTGTAAAGTCGGATCCCGCCTCTCTCGCCGAGACTGACGACCCTCGTGAGATTCGTAAACAGGTACACTCCCTCCCTACACCATCAAACGCGGTTACTTAGCCGTGGTGCTAATTATGCTTAGGTCGAATTTTACTTCGGCGACAGCAATCTCCCCGAGGACAAGTTTCTGTGGGAAAAGGTTGGCGGCGCAGAGAACAAGCCAGTTCCCATTACTCTGATCTCTAGCTTCTCTCGCATGCGTCGCTTCAAGCCGTACGAGGCCGTCGTCAAAGCTCTCAAGGCGAGCAACTTCTTTGTCGTCGATGGCCCAGAAGGCGAAGAGACTATTCGCAGGAGAAACGCGATTGATACCGACAAACGCAACAAGCGGGAAGAGAGGAGCGTCTACGTCAAGGGATTCGGAGACGAGACTTCATCCACGCAATTTGATATCGAGGCCTTCTTCGCCCAATATGGGCAGTTTGATTCGGTCCGCCTTCGACGAGCAGATACCCCCGAGAAGGTTTTCAAGGGGTCTGTATTTGTGGAGTGGTCTGACAAGGAGACGGCCGATAAGTTCGTTGCATTGAAGCCCGAGCCTCAGTGGAAAGGTCACCCTCTTCATATTATGTGGAAACTCGACTACATGAAGCAGAAATCAGAAGCTATCCGAGAGGGCAAGATTACCGCTAGCGGCCGCAAGTTCCCACGTGGATCTAACCGGGGCAATCGTGGTCAGTTCCGAGGAGGCAATGACCGTGGAGGTGACAAGGATGACTGGAAAAAGCGACGCGAGCATGACCAGCAGAACGGTTTCAGCGATCGTCGAGATAACAATCGTGGTCGGGGCCGTGGCCGAGGCCGCGGCAATTTCCGTGGGCGTGGTGGACGCGATAACCATGGTTCTCGCGATCAGGATGTCGCTGTTAAGCCAGCAGATGACGGGCGGCCAAAAATCCACGTCAGCAAGGAGGGAGCCAAGATCATGAAAGAAGAGCAGGCTAAGTCGGGTGAGACGAATAGCAAGCGACCCAGGGATGATGACACCTCGGTTAGCGAGCCTCCCGCCAAGAAGGTCGATATTAAAGCGGAAGCCGCAGAGGCTACATGAAGTTATTCGGACTAGCGGGGACCTCACATCTGATCCCATTATCGTGGTGCCTCTACCCAACTTCGCACCTGTTGCCCGGACTATGTATACTTTGCAGAGCTATGTAAGCCTCAAATGAGTTAGTCCACCGATAATAAGTCGAGCGATGCGGCGAGGGAAAACGGATTGTTGGACTGGTTCAGGCGTTAGGGTTTCAGTTCCATAGATCCTCGACTGTCACTGTTATTAGCTGACAGAGCGATGGGTTCCATCCAGTGAGACCTCTCGAGGATCGGAACTCTCTCAGGGATAATTCTCGGAATTCTCTCTATCCCAACTTATCTGCCGTGAATCACATTCCCAAACAGGCTCGGTCAATGAGCTAATCGATATATTTCTGCGCTTAGGGAATATAAATACACAATTCAATGCAATGCAATGCAGTGCCATGCCATGCTATGTCATGCGATGAGGGAATCAACAAACGAGCGAGGCTAGCTACGATGGTTAGATGCTCTTAAGAGCAGCAACACCCACCGCCAATGCTATGCTCGCCCCGTAGACCGACGTCCCTCATCAATATCGGGCCGTTCCTTCCACATCATCTTGCAAAGAAAGGGGGAAAAAAATCCGACTTATATACATACATATATATATATATATATCTATTCCCAATATCTCACGCGAAATCTATTTGGATTAAGAGGCCCGAGAAAAAAAAAAACATCCCCAAAAATACCCACTGTTTTCAAACCTCGCTCCGCCGTTTCTTATTTATTGACTTTTCTACCTACCCCCCGGCGGCGAACGGGCTCCTCTTCCGCAGCGTCTCGCCGTACCTCCACAGCAGGAAGGGGCCGGGCCAGCCGATGACGACGCCGAGCAGGGCGAGCAGGGTGTTGCCCCAGCCGTGGCCGAGGCGGCCGTACAGGCTGGGGGCGAAGAGCGGGAAGCCGAAGCCGGCGAGGGAGCGGAAGACGGTGCCGGCGCCGACGGCCGAGGCGGCGTAGCGCGTGTACGTGTCGACGAGGTAGGTCTGCAGGCACTGGAAGCTGATGATGGTGGCCACGGCGAAGAGGAAGGCGCCGATGTTCGGGAAGATCCAGTGCGTCTTGTACTCGGCCGTCCAGCCGTACACGATCAGCCCCACGGGCAGGAGCACGGCGCCCGGCACCATCATGGGCACGCGGAACTCGGGGCGCCCGGCGCCGCCTCCGTATCGCTTCTTCAGCGCCACGTAGATGCGGTCCTGCAGCGGCGCGCAGACCTGCGCGCCCACGAAGAACCCGAGGCCGAGCGAGATGTAGTTGAGCCCGCCGACGCCGAGGGCCTCGCCGTACCCCTCGGGCTCGGGGCCCGACCAGAGCGTCGGGAACGACGTCAGCACGACGTAGATGAGCCCGTACACGTACAGCATGTAGACGGCGAGGGCCTGGACGATGAGCTGCGTCGTGATCATCCGGAAGGGCCGCTCCAGCGCGATGCGCAGCGTCTTGGCGACCGTGCGGTCCGGGTGGTCGTACGGCGTGTGCAGGGCCGCGTTGCCGGTCTCCTTGATGAGGCGCTTCTTCTTCCAGACCAGGAGGACGGGCGCGTACGTCTCCTGGAGGAAGAACAGGCCGCCGGCCTGGATCACGGCGTCCGCGATGGTCGTCGCGTAGAACGCCCAGCGCCAGGTCGTGTTCTCCGCGATGAAGGCGCCGGCTATGGGGCCGATGGCCGGCCCCAGGAGCGGCGCGAGGCTGTATATGGACAGCGCCTTGCCTCGGTCCTCGGCGGTGAAGAGGTCGCCAAGAACGCCGCCGCCGATGGCGAGGGGCGCCGAGCCGCCAAGCCCGGCGAAGAAGCGGAAGGCGATCAGCTGGCTCTTCGTGCGCGCTAGCCCGCACCCTAGATTAAAGAACAGGTATATGAGATTGACGAGCTGGAGCACGATGACACGGCCGTAGAGCTCCGAGAGCGGTCCCCATCTGAATCGAGCCGGTTAGTTTGGATTCGTCCCCGGGTTCGACCTCGACGAGAGGGGGTTGGACGGGGGATGGTGGTAACATACACTAGGGGGCCAACCGCATAAGCGAGGATGAAAATCGATAACGTGAGATTCTTCTCAACTATTGTTATGTCCAGTCAGCCGAATAATGCATTGACGCCAAGCCGACCCGTATCGAACATCGAACGACTCGGAATTGGAGTTTCTAATGGTGTAGCGTCGACTTACAGTCCCGGGTAATATCTAGCTCGTCCGCTATCTTTCCGAGCGCAGGTGCCACGAGAGACGAGGATATCGGAGAGATGAGGGTGAACAGCGAGACGGTGAACACGGCCGCCCATTTCTTCGAGTAGTTCCAGTTTTTCGGGTTCTGGGGGTCGTCGGGTCCCGTCCAGGTCACGAGGTTGGGGTCATTCGGGTTGGGCGCCGTCGTGTCAATTTTCTCCGCGAGTTCTGGGCCGAGCTCTGGATCCCTCTGGTTCTGGAAGCCATCACGGATTTCGGATTCGGAAGCGCGAGACACGGTACGTGACACTGGGCGCACACCTCGTTCTCGATGCTCTTCGCGCGAGGACGATGCGCTACTCGTGGAGGTGATGCTGGCCCCGTCGTCTGTGTCTGTATCGTGATCATGCGTCTTCTCGACCTCGGCCGCGTCTCTCATCTGGGGTCCATCTTGTATATGAGGAATTGTCTGTACTCGCTCTCCGGAGACAGACCGCTTCTCGCTGTCTCCTACGTTGCTCATTTTTGCCGTCACACCACCTATTCGCGCCAGCCTCAGCTCGTTTGTTGCCCGGGACAAATTGAATCTTCTTTGCCCTCTAGGTCAGTAGCAGCCAGCTTGTATACATAAATTGAACAAAAACAAGGTGACGGTCTATTGGCCATAAGCAGGAACGTGTGATTCTATCGCGTCGCGGCTATGTCACGGGATACCTTATCAACACGGCTTTCGCATCAGGGAACAGATAAAGCGATATCAGAAATGAAGCGGATTGGTGTAGAGACAAAGCGACCTTCTTTATATTTTGACTGCTCCGCGTAGGCGTTTCCTCTAGACGTCACCACCAAACTTGGGGGTGTCTGTCAGGTCTACCAACCAGAGTGAGAGAGCCTAGTCCCAACAATGTCCCGGCACCGGTGCGGGATCGGTATATAAATTTTCAAACAGAGCCACGGAAATGACAGACCGCCTCAATCTACTACGTAAGTCCAGCCATGTTCTGTATCTACCGTATGCTCCGCTTAGAGGCGATCCGCCCTCCAGCGGTGGGTAGCATCGAGAAACGGGCTTAGAGAGGTAACGCAAGTTCATATTATATCTGTGGGGATGGCGACTAGCACGGGCAGCACACAGGTTTCGGCATGGAGTAGCCGTGGCGAGCTGTCCAATGATGGGCATTGGGATGGCATCCAACAGGTTTTTCTCCTTCGCCTTGGCCGATTCGGGGCCAAAGCCGGATTTAACAAGTGGACTTTAGCAGCTTCGTGAAAGCCGTGGTGTGGAGGATGCTCGGAGGCGGAACGGCTAAAACGTAACTTGCCTACCATGTTAGATCGACTTGAGTAATTAGTACCAAGAGATGATTCCAATCTACAAAGAAATAAAGCTGCGCACTAGACTTCTAAGCATGACTACGAAGAAGTACTAGGCACTTACCTACAGGTTGGTAGATGTGTCTTCCATTGTAATGTACCTGCTTGTAATGCACCTACACTTCCCCCGATGCGTAAGCACTGCCTCGGCTCGCGGTCAAAGCTCAGAGGTTCCCCCCTTATCATCGGTATTCCGGTCTCGATCCTTCTGTACGTCGGTGCCGGCGAGTTGGTACCTTACGAATCGAACAGGAGTACGTACCTACGTAGGTTTCGTATCCACTTGGGATCTATGTTACAAAAGCTTGGGCCACCTTCACCCGCCTAGGCGAGTCCCTATCCACAGGGGAGGTACACTAGTGTAGTGCACGAAGTACAAAGTACCCAGGCCAAAGAGAGCTCTACTTGTAAGTTGTCAATCTACAGGCACGTGACAGACCGATCTCTTATCCAAAATTAATTCTTGGTCAATTGGCGGGTCGCGCGCCCGTGGCAGCAGCTCAAGAGGCACGCCGATCTCGAAGTTGAGCCTTGAGTGCAAGGCACAACCCCATCGCACGCCACACCAGCCCAAGATGAAGCCCAGAAGATTTCATGGTCTTAAGCGGCCTGTACGTCACATGTCCACGTCCATGTCCATGTCCACTTCCACGCCCATGTAATCTTTTCTCAGTGACCACAGCTAGCTGACTGGCAATCTTCGTCTCATCGTCTATAGAAACTCCGCCAGTCGTGGAACAAGTACAACCTCTTCAACATATGGAGGACGAGAGACCCCAAGATCGGGATAAGAGGGAACCCCCAGACCTTCTTCCAGCAGAAATGGGTCGCCAAGGGCATGCTGCGCACCTACCACGGCGAGCACATCGTCGAGCGCAAGTGGGAGCGCATGTTCAGCCGCCGGCTCCTGAGCGTCGTCGACATGAGCACGGAATACATGGCCAGGAACGATGGCTCCGAATTGGCCGCCGGCCGAGGCTCGGGGAAGGGCAGGAGTCAGAAGAGCGACTTTACGCGCACTTCTACTCCTTACATGCAGATGACCTTTGCTCCCATGGAGCGGAGGTTGGATATCGCCGTTTTCAGGGCCTTGTTTGCCAGCAGTGCGAGGCAGGCCAGGCAATTCTGTGTCCACGGTGCCGTCAAGGTGAACGGAAAGGTCGTAAGTTAAATCTTCTATCCGCTTCTGGCCCGGCCAGAGCTGCCGCGTCTCGCTCGCTCCTTTCTATCAAGTCGAGTTGACGTATGGGTGCTCACCAGAACTTCTCGTCAACAGGTACCGTACCCGGCTTATCGTCTGAACCCGGGCGATATGTTCCAAGTCGATCCCGAGCGTGTCCTATACGCAACCGGCAAATCGAAATTACCCGCCAGATTGCTCAAACGACGATCACCTAGCGCTAAGACAACTGGAGCGGCCGAAGAGGTCTCTGAGGAGGAAGTCGAAACTGCCGCTGAGGAAGAATCAGCAGCCGAGGCCGCCGCACCAGAACAGGACCCGGATACCACCGATGCGCCCGAGCCCGTCCCAGTCGACATGGCACCCACACGGAAGCAGATCCAAAGCCTAACAAAAGAGGTCAAGGCCCTCCTTCGCGAAGACGGGTTAAGCGCCTCGCAAAAGCGACGTATGCGCTTCTTCATCAACAGCGCTAAGCCCCTGCTCTCTCGTGCTGGCCGGCCCAACGCCAATGCCGCAGAAATCACCAAGGAGCTTTCTACGCTCGTAGCCGAGCTCGATCTCGGCGCCAACTCTAGCGAAGAGACACCCGCCGAACGATCTTCGGACCCATTAGATGGCCTGACCGATGCCGAGGCGAAGCAGCTGGAGAAGCGGATGGAAGCGCATATGCGCGAGGAAGAGGAGAATCCGTTCGATGCCTCCAAACCATACGTGACCCCCTGGCGACCGCGAGATTACATGGCCCCCTTCGCCTTCATCCCCCAGTATCTCGAGGTGAACCAGAATATATGTTCGGCCGTCTATCTTCGGCATCCCGTCGCACGGAGAGGCTCCGCCGAGGTCCCCACGCCATATCCTTTGGGCGTGAACCAGCTCGCCTTTAACTGGTATCTAAGACGACGGTAAACGACCTTCATGCGCATGGCTTTAAATTGTCGTGTTCAGTAGCATCCAGTCGGGGGGCAGTGAAACAGACCAGAGCAGCGACCAATAGGGGCGCTCGTGATATGTAGAGTCGTTTTCGTCTCTGGATCTCTATGCGAGCCCGGGCTTGCTTAGGCTCCTGCACTACTACTCTACTATTACGATCGAAACCAGTCCCTCACCAAGTCGCCCTGTGAAATCAGCGATGGCGAAATTGTGAGGGTGTGGGCAAGGGAGAGAGAATAAAGCAATACCTACTTCTCTGTGTATATTCACCAACGATGTGCCTATCAAGCCATCGATCGGCCCACGCACTCAAAATAAAAAAACGTAGACAGACAGAAAAAAGACATGTATCATAGGTTATATGTATCATCAACAAGCCGCCTACATACCTCACAGGGCTCCCTAACCGTAGATGAAAAATCTTCTTTAAAATAAGCACGTATCACCTCAATGCACAGGTATATCGAGAAATATATAAACGCACCTATCCCTATCAGTCAGTCGTTGATAGCAATAAATGTAGCCATTGTTTTCCTTCCTTGCCTTTCCAATTTCTCCGCTTCCTCATCTTCTTCCCACAACCCTCGCCTCGGAACAGGCCCTGTTCAGTGTAAGCGACGAGACGCCCTACGCATACATACATACCTCTTCTCACAACGCCCACACGCCTCTGGACGATGTCTATGCATACCATGCAAGACCTGCGATATGTAAGAACAAAGCACGTACGAATACGAGCATTTCAATCACTCCAATCCGAAAGCCAGCCAGATAACCCCACTACGATAGCTTCATTAGGGCGACGAGAATCCCGGCAAATCAACCATCGAGACCATTTTCAGCATTATCTGTAGTGATCAGATTGAAACGTGATACATATTCTGCGATAGACGTATTTAAAAAGACACCCGAGTAACAGACAAGGAAAGAACACGATTGTTTGCGACTAAGGAAACTAGAGGCGTGACCATGCCGATGGTCGGTGGGTGTCGAACACTAAGGACGTAACCTAACCCTCAAGCAAACGGCGCAAGTCGGCGAGACTCGCAAACCAACCATCTGATGAGTGGGAAGTTGTCCCTCCTAAAATACAAAGCATCTAGCTGCGTGGAATCTTTTGCTGCTAGACATTATCATTTTTAAACCTCCACAAACCGCTCGCCCTTTTCCACCGCCCCGGGTATACTATTCATGGGCCCTGAAGAACAAGCAAAACCGACAACCTCGCAGAGGATTGTCAGCTAAAGCGCAGTAGGAGAGCAGGGAAAGACCGTCAGATGTGGTGGGAAAATCTCGGAGAAAGATGTTGCATCCCGTTAAAAGAAATTCCTGGTAGATGCTGCGTTTTGGTGTATATCCGCCATATGCCATATCCGTCTCCTCCCATCTGGATGGGTACTGAATGTCGTATTAAGGGGTGAAGGATGGCGGCGCGATATGAGCCTTGAGCGAAGGGTTATAACCTGTCCGAACGTTGAACTAGCCCATGTCTTCTCGATACTGCAAGACTTGGACGATATAAGTTGACCCAAGTTTCGTTTCCCAAAGCCCAGCTTGAAGCATGTGAGTACGACTCTCCCTTGTCTAAGGTCTGCATTCCTCCATGACAGTTGCTGTTCTAGGAAGAGCTTATTTTCGTTGAGGTGTATTAAGTGAGAATTAAAAGCGGAGAAGATCAATAGACGGAGAGAAGTGAAAGGAAAAGGGTAGGCTGGTATAGAACAGGCATCATCAAGGCTCGGGCGTGGCACGTAGACTGAAAACGGACGTCGAGTAGGTAGCCTAGCGCAGTGAGAATCCCTTGCGCTTGCCCTCCTTCTCTATGGGCTTGCCGCTCTCGATCCTGCTCTTCTTGTCCTCGAGCTCTAACCGCTGTCTCTCGAGCTGCTCTTTCATCTCGCGGTGACGCGCGTACAGCTCTTCTTCGCTCTGTTTCAGCTTGCTTTCTTTCTCTGACACCTTCTGTTGGAAGACCATCTTCATCTCCGCTTCCATCTTTGCAAGCTTCTGCTCGTGTAGGGCGCGTTCTTCTTCCTGCTTGACAGCGGGGTTGACCTCTTTGAAGACGCTAGGGTCTTGGGCAACACCCATAGCGGTCAACTTGTCTGTTCGGTAATTCTCATACAAGTTGTTGTTGGTGTGCTCCTTGAGCTCTTCCATGTGCGTTCGAATGAGCATTTGACGAAGCTTAACGAAATCGCAATGCTCCTCATTATCTACTTCAATGATACCCCACGGGTAACGGCGACCGCGGACTTGGCGTCCATCGGCATTGGTCACTTCGTCGTTGCTACCGACGACGGCAAAGGGCACCTTGGACATGATCTCATTGTTCTCAGCGATGGTCTCCTCATCATCTAATTCGTAACGAGGTCCCTCGAAGATATGGATACCGTGGTGCTTGATATCGGCAAGAATCTATATATCACAGTCAGCTCCGATCACATTGATAGCTGGGACCCACAACTTACTCTTGCCTTGAAGCTGGCAATCTCCTCATCGGTCAGAGTATCCGACTTGGCAATAACAGGAATCAAGTTGACCTTGGTATGGAGACGGCGCATAACTTCAATGTCTAGAGGTTTCAAAGAATGGCCGGTGGGCTGAATGAAGAATACGCAGGCGTGGATACGGTTATCCACAATATTGACGCGATTGACCTTGTTTTCAGCGTCTAGATAGGCATCGTAACGCTGCTCGATGTTGTCGACAATTGGCCTCCAAGACTCATCGTTGTTGACAAAGTCACCAAAGCCTGGGGTGTCAACGACAGTCAAGCGCAGACGAACACCCGCCTCCTCAATATCGGCGCTGATAGATTGAATGGAGACAGTCTTGGGTATTATGTCGAGACTAGGCCCCTTTCGGTCCTTGGGAGGGTACAGCGATGTGTTAAAAAGAGTGTTGACGAGAGTAGATTTACCCAGACCCGATTCACCTGAAGATGGTATTAGCAATTTGACTGTGTACATCATGACGAAGCGTCTACGCACCAACAACCATCACATTAAAGTTGAATCCTTTTCGAACACTCTTACGGTGCCATTGGTTTGGAAGGTTGGCGAATCCGACATAGCCTGTCAGCTTCCTTCGCACGATGTTTTTGTTGTCACTGACGATTGGCCCTGAAGCGACTGTCGTTTTGATGTCAGAAACGTCGAGTGTCGGAGACGGAACCGAGGATGCAAGCTGAACATCCGCCGGCACAGGCGAACCATTCGTACCGAAAGCAGCTGCACAAAATCAAGTTAGCACTAATCCATGACAG
Organism: Nemania sp. NC0429; assembly: GCA_022578495.1. Lineage (NCBI taxonomy): Eukaryota > Fungi > Ascomycota > Sordariomycetes > Xylariales > Xylariaceae > Nemania > Nemania sp. NC0429. The sequence goes on along the minus strand of MU392204.1, from coordinate 33,069 downwards.
TTAGAGTACAAGGTCGTTTCAGTCTGCCAGGGCCTCATGTCACAAGATAGCTGCAGAGGTCAAAATACCAGGAACCGTCTCAACACGAAACTCGTCGAAAGACATAGGTTTGTGGGGTCCTAGCGAAGGGGCATCCACAACCAGCATACTGCGGTAGTGACGAACGGACGGGTTCTGATTCTCCTGATCTGCCATGCTGCCAATCCCAACAGATAGAGATGGGGCGTGAATGGGGTCCCGGTGCTTTAGAGAAACAGTCTGGGTCATGAAGGGATTGCCGTCCAGTTGAACACTGCGGTTTCGTGCCTTGACGTGACCATTGAGGAAAACTGGCATTTTATGTTCTGTAGGTAGGTGTGTTGGGGCAGAGATTTTTTCTGGTTATGGGGGGAAGCTTGCTCCTAACAATGGTCGACTATTCCAAAGAACCAAAAAAGACCGAAGTAATAGATCAACCAAGAAAAACGAGTGTGTAGTCCGGTAATGAGCGCGTTGGTGATGTTGATCTGAGAGGATAAGAGGAGTTGGCTGGCGGAGAGAAGCACGGTCGTGGGGGAGAGGAGTAGGTAAACGGGCGTCTCAGGTTGATCGGTCAAGAGCTCAATTGGCAACGACGACGCGCAAAAACCGGCGTCTTGATGGCCACCCAACGACAGTGACGACCATAGAAGAACACGTGTGCTTACCCATTATGAATACTTCTAGGGATGTCGAGATCTAAGAAATATCGCTGAGGAAGGGGCAACGAGGTCTAGAGATACGGGACAAGGTTAGTTTTGGTTCATTCATGGAACTGTCCGGCTCGGTGTGGGAAAAGAGTTGGTGTGCGTTGCGTTGGGGAGGCCGGGAGGTAGAAATTGTCTACGTGGTACGACACATAGGCAGCTCCGCAGCCATCGCGGCCAGAGAATCTCGTCACGCAAGAGCGCGTTGGAGCGTAGAGACGGGGGGACACAGGAAAGGGCAACAGTAGCGTTAGGAGGTGCAAGAGTGAGGAAGGTGATGGCAGAAGTCGAGCGCTGGATGAGCAAGCCGAGGGTGGCGGTGGCTCCAGGTGCTAACAGAAATAATAGTCGTCACTCACGTACCGAATGACGATGGCTTGCCTTCAAAACTCGCGTATCAAGTCGTGTCAATAGCGGTTTGCGAGTGGCAGGTGGCAGGTTGCAGATTGCACGATACCTATTGCAGGACAGGAGGGAAATGGAAAGGAAAAGGGAAAGAGAGCGAGCAATCGGGTGTTCGAAAGGGGGAGGAGGGAACTACGCGTGACGATGAGATGGCGACGACGACGGCGACGACAACGACAACGGTGATGACGGTGAGAGGGCGTTGTGCTGTGCCGTCAATAGATAGACCCGAGGTAGGTAGGCAGGTAGTGAGTGAATGTAAAGCTTCAGTCAGTTCGATCGAGCCGAAGGGGGAAAAGAAGGAGTCGAACAAAATTAGGCCTGGACGGGACTGTGGATAAAGGAGAGGGTGTGGTTTGTGGTGAAAAGGGACGTGACAGGGTGTTGAGAGTGGCCAATCCTGTTAAGCAGATCTAATCTGCCTACTTGCAAGCTAGCCTACCAAAATTATTGGTGAAGGAGAGCTTTTGGAGGTTGATGGAACACTGGGAACATTTTAGCGTTCTCCACACCAATCCGCGGTTCTTCGCTAAACTGAGTCGTCCAGTCGACGCGCAGTGACACCGGTAAGTACAGTATCACCTACAAGGTATCTGTAGGTACCTACATATAAGTACGTGGAGGGCCATAGCTCGAGGTAGGTAGACCAACCCAACACAAACACTGCGGATAGGCTAGGTACCTACAAGGTAGAGACATTATGTAGTTTAGGCATACATATACCTACCAGGTACTGGAGTATGTGGTTGGATGTTTTACCTTGTCCCGTATATAAGGTACCCGACCTCTTGAGACATTGCAATGAGCGCCATCCACCATCTGCCACATCATCTTTGACCACATGTAGGTACCTACTTATTACCAGACAATCACCAATGGTACACAGGTAGAAGACAGCTTGAGGAACAGCGAGCGACAACAAGGAACGAACAGCCCGTCCCGGTCTGTACCAAAATCCTCGAGAGATCTTGGATTTTGTGTATAGGTCATATCCAGGATTCCCAGAGCGCATGTACCCTATACTTCGTACACGTAGGCCCCTCTTGATATACTCACGTAGCATTCCGATTACCGTACCTCGTAGCTGCACCGGCAATTCCCATTGTGGCTTACACCTGGCTATACCTCACATGTAGGTTAGAGTATGAAGGTTTCAATGTGAACTTGGAGGTGCTGCGTCGGGTGTAGGTTCCTACTTGGCTTTTATCATGGTACATAAAATAGCAATACCTTACGTAAGGTAGGAGGTGAGATGTACATGTAGGCACATGTAGGCAACGCCATCGAAGCTGGAACTGGAAGTATCTCGCAGGTGGGTACCTTACATACCTAATGTACAGTAGGTTGATGCCCAGGGCTCTCTTTCCAAAGCATTGCGGTTGCCTTGGCTTGAATGCATCTGGCAGATGAAACACGGTAAACGCATAGCTTGTTTCAATCCCACCTCTAAGCCGTTCATATACCCTTCAATTGCTGTGACAGAGGCAAGAGCGAGCATGGCAATATGATATTTATGGACCAGAGCAGGTCATCACCTGCCTCGTCATGATCCAGTTATTGGAAGCAGCAAGCATGCAGCTGTGCTCGTGTTCAAAAGCATAGCTTGACCCAAAGAGTTGTCTTCGTATACCTCTTGCAGGGGGGGGACCCTTACAAGAGCCGCTAACCTGTTAGGTACAGGTAACTTGTTGGTAGTGTAGGTACGAAACAGGTAAACGGCTGTGCTTGATGCTACTCGGTACTTCGTAGCACGTGACATCCGTCGTTCAATTTCAATCGGGGTCTGTAAAGTAGAATCATGCCTGGATATGTCCCTCGTCGTTTTCGGTCCCAGGCATGCTTAAGGAGCTTATTCGGCCTGCAGGGCCAGAACTATATGTATATCGGCGGGTCTCAGACATTCAATTCTCCTTCTTCAATCGCGTGATGAAGAATAGCTCCGGCAGTTGTTCTGCCTTGCATCATATCCCTGCAGGCTGGCAGAGTCTGCAACAATCCATATCCCTACTCCAGCAGCAGACTTCGCCGAAGATATGCTTGAGGATGCGCCAGTATAATCACGGGAACTTGGCATGGCGACCGGTGCCCAGACGATCCATCGTACCCGTACATATGATAGCCGACGAGGAGCAATAGAATCAACGATGAGAAGAACAATGTCGATATCCCGTTTTGGGAGTTACTTGGTTCAGTCACAACCGGGGACCAAAATATTCGGTAGGAAATACTCAATCTACTATAAAAAGGGCGATATGCTTTTAGCACCTAGCTGCGAATCATCGGACTACCTATGATATGAAAGCTTCGTATAAAAAACGTTATTGTATGTCCCTCCATGAGCAAAGGAACCTTAACCTCTTCGAAGCCGTGAGTAACATCAAGCAAATTGTCTCCGGGCATCGCCCTACATCTATTCTTATGAGAGTCTTGTTCACTCGATCGTTCCGTCAAGATCGCCGGGCTCTCTTGCATGAGCTCACAGCATCTGCAGCGTTGATGAGGGATAGAGTGCTAAGCGGTATAGTGAACAAATATGGACACCTAGGACAACGAGAACATTCGGATAGCGCAGCCGATGCTTGAGCCATGATATCATTATATCATCATATTTTATATATCGTGGGATCAACTAAGCTCTTAAAAGCCTCGCCCGTGTTAGTAATTATGCACAATCCTCCCAGCTCTGAACGCCACGCAATGCACGGAGACTTGTACCTGGCCTTGTCCTTGCCGCTATGCAGAGTCCGAACCGAAATCACCAGTATCGTAACTCCTAGTAAAGCAAGCCATGCAGCCATCTTACTAGGATTCCCGAGTAGTTATCTTCCAGAAATCGCAAATATACTTTTCCCCTCGCGATGCCCAGTCTCTCGAAGAAGAACGGCGCGAGCAGCAGAGCCGCGAATACAAGCGTGAAATGGAATAAATCGTTGCCAGGGAAGAGAAAAGGCGCGTGCTTCGGATAGCTAAGCGAGGCGTAGACGAGCAGGCACCAGGAGAGGATGAAGAGGCTGGCGCCGTGGAGCGTTATGTCGATGGGTGGGCGTCATCCCGTATAGACGGGGTACACGAGCGCGAAACTCTCGAAGAACGGGTAGAAGGTCACGTCTATATACAGCTAGATGAAGAGGATCACGGAATCTTGAGCGGTTTGATCAGCACGCCGACGCTGATGGCGCAGTTCGACTTGCCCCGCTGCTCGACCTCGGACTGCACAGGCGTCGCGGGCGTGCTGCAGGAGGAGCGTCACCGACGGCATCTCCGGCAGGAAAACGAACATGACGGGGGATACGGCGGGGCCGGCAAACGGGATCTTGAGGAGCGACCACCGCCAGCCCAATACGGGCACCGAAAAAAACTGGACAGGAGAGGGCCGAGGGCCGGGCCGTATGGATGCGTAGGGTAAGTGCGTGCTGTCGTATAAATCGCCCAGCGAACCGCCCTCGTTCGGGAGAGAGGGATACCCGAAGAAACCCTACAGGAAACTGAGGATCGTCAGCCCTGGATAGGTCATCACGAGATCTTTCGGGACCGACAGCAGGATGAAGGACAGCTTGGCCCAGAAGTGGAGGGGAGCCCGGCCGATGCTAGGCAGTTCACTCAAGGGGACCATATCAAGGGGACGGCGCCGTAGCCCAGCACGAAGAGGGCAATATCAATTGATGCTTCGATGGCGTTGCCACCGAACTCCTCTGCAATGCCAGGCGCCCAGTCGATGAATGTCGAGCTTGACGTGCACGAGGCAAACGTGTAGGGATAGATCACAGACGAGAAAACCAGCGTAAATTCGTCTAAGTCTGTGGGCTTGCCTGGTCGCTTGTCAAATAGTAATCCACGATAGTAGTGTCATCTACGGTTAGGTGCAGTGTGGTGGGCATCGACTTCGCCGTCTCGATCACCCGCTCGTCATTGTGTCCATCATCCCACTTTCTACTTGTGAAGGCGTCGGCTTTGCTCCTTATCCTGGCCGAGCTAACATTATTAGGAAAGAGAAACAATTTATTTCCCTTTTCATGCCGGAGCTGCTTATGGGTGGCGTAGGGCGTCGATGTGTCAGACGAGCACAATAAGTCCTCGGGTTTGGTAGAGAAAACGATGTTGAACAACTCCCGAAAGTTGGGAATCTATCGCCGCTTCTGGATAGTATGACAGACAGCATGTTACATCTCGGACGTCCCCATAGCCGGTTTACGGTCCCGGCCCGGTTTTGATCGCCGTATGATATATGTGAAATATAAGTATATACAGTCGAAGATGAACAACTATACTATTTTCGGGGTTTAAAGGAAGTGAAAATGATATCAAGATGAAGGAGGTCCGGATGAAAATTATGAAATCTCATCATACTTGGTTTCGACGGTTGCGATTGCAACAGTGTGAGGACTGCCATCCATTACCAATCCAGGAATTGATGCGAGGACCCTATTGGTTACTGGCTATGCGCCCCTATTCCAAGTTAAAATTGTCCGTAACACAGACGGATTACCTAGCCTTTGTAGACTACCTGTCTGGTAAGTATCTACTTAATATAACTTGCACACCTCTCCCTAAGACGGTATTGCCACTAGGATTACATGAATACTTTAGGTTTTGCCAAGCTGGCAAACGTTTACACTTGCTGTTCTAAGCCTTGTGGCTCAGTTGAAACTGCATGTTCGTGATGCAGAGCTGTTGAGATAGGAAGGCAGCGCATGTGTAAGTAGGTACCCATCAGTGAAGTGATCAAGAATCCGAATTCTGGCGCGCTCCGCAATTAACGTGATGAGACCCAGAAGGCCACATGGTAGTTGGTCTAGTATGTTTGAATATGACGAATGAAAATTTGGAAGTAATCTCTTTGGATCTGTAGAGGTAGGTAGGTATTGGAGATGAGGCTCATAAGTCCACTTGGCCTAACGATCGCTGTTTGGGATCATAACCACTAGGCTACTTGAATTCCCTACTCACCTACATAGTATAGATTATTGTGCATCTTACTCAAGGTGAACTGACGAGTTTATTTTTAAATACGACCGCCGACCGCAGGCCACCGTTTCAAGTAAGGTACCTACATGTAGGCAGGCACCGCGCAATACTATAACACCGCTACTACCTAACCATGAGGGTATTGGCCATCGTCATTACTTAAAGTACTTACCTTAGTTACCAATCCTTCTCGAGCTCGAAGCTCAAATTGACTCAACTCTTTTCTTACTAACACAGGCAAGTGCAGTGCCTAGGATATGTAACGTGTTTTTGCTTCTTCTTTTCAAGTACCTATGATATTTTCGGGTTACTCTAGAGTATGTACAAAAGGGTAAAACGAACCCCCTTCCCAGCTATATATGATTAGCGGGAAACGAGGCCCTACAGTATATTTGCTTTCTTTATCAAGATGTCCCAACCAGCTCGTTTATCGTTCATAAATACAATGTCATAGCGTGTGCGTGTGTGTGTGTGTGTATTGTGTATGTGTATGTGTCGAGGTAGTTGTTGCTCTGGCGTCGTTTTTTTCTTTTGTTGCAATCTAGGCGGTGATGCTGTCGAATGCGCGGCGTCCGACGGCCGAGTACTGCACGTGTCCTAAGTCAGTAGCTGTCATATATAAGCCAGATGCTGGGTATGTATTTCACTTACGCCTGAAACGAACGCGTCACCCCAGGGCTGTAGCCAGGTGTCTATATGTCAAGTCGAGTCAGCACCCATCCGCTGTACAGAGATAGCTAGGAAAGGGGAGGCAGATGGAGGATGGAAGATAGAGGACATAAGATCATCAAGTAGGACTTACCGTAGGTGGTGGCGGGCTTGGTCTGGGCGAGCCAGACGAAGGTCTTGTTGGTGCCGGTGAGGAGCTCCGTCTGCGGGAACTGCTTGGCGATGCGGTCGTAGCTGCTCTGGGACACGCCGTTGACGGGGCCGTGGTAGTCCTGGCCGATGCTCTGGACGATGGTGACCTCCTCGAGCTCGAAGTAGTCGACGATGCTGCCGGACCCGTGCAGGGAGATGGACTGGAAGACCTTGCGCACGCGGTCGGCGCTCCAGTGCCTGCCGACGGGGTGCTCGCTCAGCCACGTGCGGGCGCCGATGGCGCCGTCGACCTCGAAGCGCTTGTCCTTGCTAACCCAGCGCGAGTTAGGCGTCATGTCCCAGCCGAGGTCGTGCAGCATGGTGGCGATGGCGTGCACCTCGAGGTCGATGGACCGCTTCAGCGTCGCGTTGGCGTTGATCATGGCCGCGCCGAAGAGCCACGACCGCATCTGGTGCGAGTACAGGTAGTCCGGGAACTTCTTGATCAGGGCCTGGGCGTCACGGACGATCTGGGTGTCGATCACCTCGACGCCGGCGATCCGTGTTGTGGGCGTGCGGTGAGGGAGGAGTCCATCGAGGATGGGAATTCCGGCCGCCGCCGCCGCCGCCGCGGAAGCAAAGGTGAAGAGGGAGAAAACCTTCATGTTGACCAATTGCTAGGCTGTAGAAGTTATCGAAAGGGTAGGCTGTGGGTGATCTGAAGAGGAGAGGAGAGGAGAGAGGCGATGGTGATGATGTTCTTCTAATTCTTCATCTGTAAGGCGTTCGAGAGTCCTTATATATAATAATATCTCTCGTCCTTGATGTGATGTTCATGTCCCCCTGACCGACAGTCTGTCGACTGAGAGAGAGGTGAGTGAGCTGATCACCATTTCCCATTACAAATTTGCCAGTGGTGGAAGAGGCTTACGGTCGTATCGACAACCGTCCTGACCTCTCTTCTGCTTCAATTTCAAATCTAACTGCCTGTCATGTTCGTCAATTCGACGAGACTCTTGCCACTGAGAAGTCCGGCAAGGCTGGTGGTCCCAGATCCTGGTCGTGCGGATGTCACCCGCGGCGCGAGCCGCGGGTTAACCCGGTTTAGGTATATCAAATTATTCCTCACCTGCATGTCATAGCCATCCACATTGAGATATGAAGACCGTATACCCACCTCAGTTAGTCAGCCTTTCAAGTCAAGTGCCCTCTTTCCCCAAAGAGCAGGACTTAGATCAACGGCGGTGCCGGAAAGATTCATTCTTGTTGTAGGCACACGAGACTCACTGCCTTGCACTCATTAAGAGAGGTGATTAGTTAGTGTCTGACCTGACAACTGGCTGCCATGTAAACATACCCAGAGAGCAGGAATTATTGAAAAAGATTTACGCGCCGTGAGGTGATGGTGAAATTAGTGTCTACACACAAACATGGACCTATGTGATTGATGACCTGACCATTGACAACAGATACTAGATAGCCTAATCAAAAGCTTACTTAACTATCTAGCTAGAATCCCTAATATGTAATTCCAGCCACCTTACTTGCATATGGGAGTGTAGTAGATGCATACTTGACAAGCCGTATGCGGTATCTATCGGCGGTCAGCAAACGCATCCGGCGGAAGACATGTCAGACTGGGATATTGCCTTGCTTATCTTCAGATCCAAAAGAAGGGTCAGAGGGCGAAAACAAATTCCACGTAGGTGCCGTACACCATTGTCACATATGCAGGTTGGTATTTTCCTTGCCTGGTGCGGGTGCGCTGTGCTGATCTCTACCATAAGTACCGGGCAGTTTTTTATCAGCCTACCCTATCATAAGGCACAGAGACCAGGCTTGAGTTGCCTAGTTGGGTAGTTGTAGTCATGGTGTATGGTAGCATTCCACAACCTCTACGAATGACTGTCGTGGGGTTCTTTGCCTGCCATGCCACTCGTTTAGGCAAGGTTGCCGAACTGCAAGCAACAGGTTAGCCGAGATGCACGTTAACGGCAAGGTATGTAGGTACACGACAGGGAGATAGAGAATTCTAGCTAAATTAGGTGATACCTAATCAGAGCGAGGCATGGTACACCTGCATATACTCCTTGAACACACTCCTTAAATACGAAATGACCCAAAGTTTGGTTACCTACCTAGTGCACATGTGGCTATATCAGTACCTTTATAACGGTGTATTACGAGATGAGAATTCCAAAAACATATTCGCAGTAGCCTAGCTCCCCTGCCTTTCCACCTCTGTCTGCCGAATGATTGATCATCCATGAATTAATTGTACGGGGTGGGTTCTGCTACTCAATCGACACTGTAGCTAGGCAAGTCTGGAGTGAATGTCTCTTCAAAAGAGCTGTTGCTATACTCTTTCTACAAGTGCGTATTTGTGCGCGTGTGCGTATGCCTGTTAGGTTAACAATTATTCCCGCGAGAAGAGAACGATATGGGTTGGGCGTGGGGTTGTTACCCATAAATGTGGGCATCTACCGCAGTTACGTGCATCGTCATTCTAGTCAACGGTGTTACTGTACGCTGGGGATAAGGAATATTCCGAGCCAAACTTTGGGGGAAAACATATGAAATACCCCTATTGTGATAAATCAACTGCCATACTTCACGCTGCTGATATCGAATAGGTATTTGAACGGCTATCAGGGCTGGGCCGGGATGTGAACTGGCTCAGGCCGTATAGCATGGACGAAGAAGCATCCAGGGTGCGAGAAGTAGGGTGGGATTACAGCACCTAAACGGCAAATTCTAGTCTCATGTTGCATGGGCATCCAGCAAGCACGTCACAATAAACATGGTCGACAGGTAACAGGAGGCAAGACATTATTGGCTGGAGAATAGCGCCTCATCACGACATAGGCTCTAGCGCGCGGCAGATACCGGGAGTTCCATGAGAAGGCAGGGTCTTATGCATCTCTAGTATTTCTATAGCGTCCTTGTATTGGTGTCTAGGCAGACATCGAGTTAAGCAGCGGGTGATTTGCTGACTCCAGACGGGTTTGCTTGAACGGACCTGAATACGATGATTGGCTTTGGAGGGTGCCTGCCCCCACGGACATTAGAGATTTGACATCGCCTTCATCAAAGAGGCGTCGATGACGGCATTCTTCAAATATGCCCTTCGATCTTGGGTCCTGGCTTTGGATACATTTCCGAAGAAGGGCTAGAGCCGTGCCCCTGCTTATCCACCAGGTCTCGTCTGAGTCAGGAGGCGTACAAGCGCACATCATTTCCAGATAACGAAAAGCCATTCCATAGTCATCCTGTAGTGAGCAGATTCGGACTAGGTGGTCGAGAATAGGCTTACTCGGCTTTAGAGAGAAAGCTTCCATTTCGGCTACGAGGAAGTTCATAGACTTCTTCTGAGTACAATGCTGGAGCAAGATGTCGAAGGTTTCGAGGTCTGGGCCGTCTATGCAGACCTGCCGAATAGTCCTGTATAAATCAAATGCGGGCCTGAAGCCCCCATGGGCTGCAGTAGATTCTAATACGACGTTGAAGGCGGCCGGCGGAATGGTATGCTGCACCTTGAGTTCGTGGAGTATCTCAAGTGCCTTCTTCATCGATGCCAACGAATCGCGAAGCATAAAGAATATTGGCCGCGTACTACTCAGGTCAGGAGAGAAGCCTGCCTTGGCCATGATACATAGGACGGTAAGTGCTTTTCGCAGATCTTCATGTTGCACGTGAACATGGATGAGAGCTTCGTAATGATGCATGCTCAGCTTAGTCCCACGTGCGGAGAGCTCTTGGACGGCACTCATTACTAAAGCTATATCGCCGTGCGCTGATGCAGTATTCAGCACGTTGGCAATCACCCCATCAGGTGGGTGAATGTGATGAGGTGCGACTGAGTGGTCCCATACGAACTTAATGCCGGGTTGGTAGGCATCTCGGCTGAATACATCTAGCAGATACAGCCAGGCATTTGGGGACAGAGGCGCCCGTTTCACAACGTTCACTACCCGCAGACGGTGTCTGAGTATGGCAAGGGCCTCCTCGTGGAAGCCCAAAGCGCCGAATGTGTAGAGAAACACGTCGAGGACCCACGGAGGGACGTTGACGGGTATCTTGTTCAACTCTTCTAGTTTGCCGAGGGCGAGCTCGTATTGGCCGTCGCGTAACAGCCCAAGGATAACGCTAACCTCAGAACTTGGCGTTAGGCTGTACCATCGGTTCTTCATGTCATGAAGTACCTGGGCTCGGAGAAGGTAGTCGGGATGAACGGCCGTGACCTGCACGCTTGGATTAGCCTGGCGGCCGATGGCAAATAGCAGATGTGAGCTGGGTGTCTAACATCCAGGAGTGCTTGGCACATCTCCAGTGTCGTCGGTATGTTGTGGCTCTGTGCCTCTTTCAGGAGCTGGGCGGCGACCTTCGCAGAGCCGTAATTCTTGTCCACGTTGGCTCTGATCAGGCTCTCGTAGAGGATTGCGTTGGGCCGTTCCCCCCTCTCCCTGACGAGATACTCGACAAGCCGCGTGAGGGGGATATACGTCTTGTCGGCGCCCTGCAGTTCCTTCAGGGCGGCGTAGAGGGTGCGGGTCGGTATATTGTCCAGTTTGGCGCCGAACGAATCAAGGCCGTGGAAGACGGTTCCTGGGATCCAGGGATTGCGCTTCGACAGTCTCTTCAGATAGGCCACACGCGTGCCACCGGATGCCTTGTGCAGCCTGGCCGGATGATCGAGTAGCGGCGCAAACTGGCCATATTGTCGCCGGTATTGTTGCTGGCACTGCTGCCGGGGGGGTCTCGACAGGGTGCTGCGATGGGCGAGTGCTGGGACTGGTCGTGCGCGAGGAATACGCCATAAGTCGAACGGTTTAGAGAGAGATGCGATGTCAATCGAGGGGCACAGGCATCGCCAAAGTCCGTCGATGGCAATGCGATCGCCGGGCATGAGTGATTGAGGGGATGGACCGCGGAGACAGAGACTGCCGCGGCGCGAGTCCACAAGTGAAGGTATGATAACTGTGTCCCGGCCCGCATGAGAAGAAAGCAACCATGTACTGGAATAGCACTGCCGTCCGACAGCGATTGACCGCCAGCTGGTAGAGGTGGCATAAGTTATAACTCACTCCACCTACCTATCGGAATACGTACTGTACATCATCCACCGGGTGGTAGATCCACACATGAAAATAAGTACATGGATACCTACATCTTTACTTACATACATGCCTCACTCAGTCGATGGCTGTAAGTCTAACCCAGTGCCTAACTCATGGAAGTAATAGGTGATGTTGAAGAAGGCGTTGTAGCAGGTCACGGGCCTAAGGTATTTGGACAAGTCCTTCTCACACTCTTCGTGCTATTTATTTTGCAGCGGAATTTGGCCTTCCCCAATGTTGACAGTAGTGCCCGTTCATCTAGATACACTCTAGCTGCAGCCCAATGTCGTATTTGCCGTAGCTATCGCTCCATCTCTCGACATGCCTCCCTGGAGAGATTCTTGCACCAGTAGGTTAATAGCCAGAGGTATGGGGGGACCTGGGTAACTGCTGTACGCGTGATATATATTTTGTCGTGAAGTGGCAAGGAATCCAGAGGGCATGTAACTGAGCAGTCCTTGATTAAAACAGGACGAGTTGTGTCATCAAAGATTATCGAAAATCTCTGGACCGCCGGCTGCTTTGTATTTTCACATCGGAACATCGCCCCGTATAGGCTTCAAACCCTTTCTTTCGCCAGGTTGTTTAGGCGTCTTCTTGGCAACACCTGAAACATCAGGTTTCCTTGCGGGAGCTTTTTCTGCTGTGGCGTCTGCTTCGAGTCGGTTTCGAGTCGGTTTCCGTTCGTCGTTGAAGGAGGCAGGGAAGCTGTCGATTTGTCCTACTCATGCGCCTCGTCCTCTACCCCGACCCCTGCCCTGACCACGTCCACCGCGGCCCCTATCGCCTCCTCTTCCGCCATGATCTCCACGTTGTGGTCCATGTCCGCCTCGGCCACCTCTAAACCCGCCACCACCGCCGCCTTGGGAGTGTTGCTGTTCCTTGACTATGTCGATGATTTCGTCGGGCACTCTCAGATATTTGATCTATGAGGGACCGTAAGCAAGGGCTTTCGGGGTCGATGGGATGCAAAGAGCAAGACATACATTGTTACCCTTAACGTACACTTCGGGGAGTCGAACGAACTTGTCGGCTTCCTAGATACGGCAAGGTTAGTGGTGGTATTGCATCCAGGCATCCATCATCAACGAGCGGTGCCGTACCGGACTTGTCTGTACCACCTCTCTCAACGTAAGGTTCATCCAGGTGTCGCATTGGACCAGATGGCCATTGAGAGTCTCGCCGTTCTTGAGCTCGACGAGCATGGGGTGGCCTTGGGCGGCGTTTAGTAGCCCGAGGGGCAACTGAGAGCAGATGAAGTCAGCCAGCGCACGATTGGGAGTACGCGCCAAAGCGGGACATTACCATGCTGCCTGTTTGTATGTGCCTAGGATAGATGCGACGGTGAAACGCCTCGAATTGCTGATGCGTCTTTCACAGGGAGGGAGGAATTCGTTCTTGAGGACGAGGCTGTTAAAGAAGGGAACTTAGCAAGTATTAAGTACGTAGATGTGGGGTGACCTCCTCCACAAGTACCTATGTAGGTATCAGATGTACCCATACCCATGTACATGCCTGTAGTCCATACTATGTGGGTACCTTCAGCTGCGATCACAATCCAGACTTTCGTTTGTGTAAAGGACCTTTCGTTTACTTTCGTTTCGAACGTGGGATTTGTGCTCGAGGTAGGATGGGGTTCAATATATGGGCAACTCACCAGTGCCAATTTTAAATTCTATCACGGATACTGTGTTCCTCGATACTATTCGTTTAGGTCATAATACTCTCCAGCTTGACAGCGAGAACGTGCGGTTTGTTTGGAACGGCTTGCAAACTCGTTATTTTTTAGCTACCCCTCGCTCGAAATCTCAGATCCAATCTACCAGGCGCAGCTGTGAACTGATCTTTCAAGTCAAAAAATAACCGCTGGCCTCCTCATCATCCCAGAGCTGAACCGTGGTAGTTCCCGGGATGCATGCGCCGTTTATGGTCATCCCCGACGAGGGGTTTGGTGGTAGCGTCCCGTGGCAACTTGTGGGTGAAGCTCTAAAGTCTCGTGAATAATCGCGGGTTAGCAGTTTGCTTTGCGGGGTTGGGCCTGCAGAAGTCATAAGGTGCCGATAACTACGAGGGAATCATCTTGCTCGTAGAACCAGCAAGCAACAGTATATGAATAGTTTTATAGATGTTGCTGCGGTTTTGTCATAGGATTGCGACGCAATGAAGTTGTGGCGACCTCGACATGAACAGCAACCTCTGCACGCCAGCCTTGTTGATGTCAATCCAGCCACCACGATAGGGATGTCATGTCTACCAGTGCCAATTGCTGCTCGACTAGCTCGTCGCATCATCAAAAAAAAAACATTGAGGAGAATCCCCAACGTGAATCATGTCTTCAGTAAGTAGCGTCAGAAGGGCTATGCCAAAGACTGGCGGACCTGACTGACAAGCCACGCAGCGCACCACTGAAGCAAGCGATAAAACATGGGTTTTCATGCTTACTCGATATAGTTATTCACCCGAAGCGGCTTATACGATCGTGTTCCCGCAAACGCTATTTGGGGTGATCACCGCACTCGCTATGTATGCAAGGCAGGAGGGCTCGGCCCCTTAGAGCCGCGTGCTCAAGCGCAGCCCGCGTATGATATTCTGAGTCCGGATTAACTTGCTGTCCTAACAACCAACGCCAGCCAGCCGCGATCATGGAAGACAAGCATAACAAGCCGTGGCGGCCGTTACCGTCTCGCGGGGTAACGGAATCATAGGTCACGGCCGTGATGCTGGGCTCTACTCCGTCGCCCCCTCGGGGAGTGGTATCACGGCTCACCCTTCGATGTGGCAGGGCGGTTGTGTTTCGTCGCGGGCGTCGTATACCCAACAGTGCAGACCCAAGGCATGGTGGATCAGATTGGAGACCATCTACGAGGACGGATATCTCTCCGTCTATCGGTGGGCGACGCCCGGGCCTGCTCGATGACGGCGGTGGCGGTGGTAGCCTTGGTCGCTTATTTGCCCTTTTATCTTGGGCGAACAACTGACAGCCTGGGTATTCTCATCGGCTTTCTTAGGGTGACGGTCTCATGTAGCCTGCTCATCTGCCCTTGTATCGTGGCAGGCAAGCGGGCATTCCGGCTCCGGAATATGTGGATGGATAGTCTCTATGTGCTACCCCTATTGGGCTGCACGATCGCACGCAACGACGGGTGATGGATAGGAGCCAGCCATGGCTGGCCATGCTGCGTTACAGTTTGCGGATTTGGATAATCCCGTACAATTATGCAAGACATGCAGGCAGTCGGCGTCCACGATGCAACTGTCCCTTTCCGACAAGTCGGGGAGGGAGTCGTTTGTAGAATTTGTTATATATGCCTAATGCACTCCTGAACTGGGTGTCGCTTTTCTCTTTCCTCTGCTCATCGTTACCGTCGGCAGAAAAACGAATTCAACAACAAAAATGACCGGTCCGGCTTTCGTCCTCCTTCATGGGGCCTGTCACAGCCCCCGATGCTGGAGTCTCCTGGTTTCAGAGCTCAACAAGGCCGGCTACACAGCTGAGACGCCAGCACTTCCTTCTAGTGGCTCCATTCCACCCACACCGGACTGGACGGGGGACATAGATGTTATTCGCAAGACCGTTTCGAAATTGGTTATAGATCAAGATGTTGTCGTTGTCATGCACAGTTTCAGTGGCATGACCGGAGGCACTGCATTAGAGGGTCTTGACAAGGAGAGCTGTTCTGCTAGAGGCTTGAAAGGGGGTGTCGTGAGACTCATCTACCTCCTCGCCCTCATCGTACCGGAGGGGTTCCAGTTTACGCCCCCAGGAACTCGTGACAATATGTTCCCTGAGATGAAGACTGACTTCGAGGTAAGCCAAGTACGAAAGCACCTGCTGCCATTCACATTCAGCTGACCATCTATCATCACCAGAAAGGGACAGTCTTCGTACTGCCCGAAGATGTCAAGGGTATGTACTACCAAGACATTGATGAGGCGACGGCGGCCGAATTGGCCAAAGATCTACGCCCACAGAGCTTGGCGTCTTTCTGGGGCACCACAGAGCACGCCGCCTGGCGTATAATTCCAACAACTCACGTCCTAGCTGTCAATGACAACCCTTCGATTGTGGCCACTTTACGGCATCTCATCGACATGGCTAAGGCAAACAGCCCTCACAAAATTGACAGGGTCATTGAAATCGAGGGTGGACACTCTCCTTTCATCAAAAAGACTGAGTGGACGGCGAAAATGCTGATCGAGGAGGCCAATCGAGCTATCTAGTGTTTTGCCGTAGGAGGGATCAAGACAGGGGCTAGCTGTAGTTGTACCTCATGGACTATGAGTAAATTATCAGTCTCTCTGTGTTGAATAATCGGCCTGCATCTCATTCGGTTCCCGAAAGTCGTACTACTACATTTCAATGCAGCGTTTACTTAACGATCATTTCGTGTCCTGGTCTACACCTTGGTGGTTATCACGACTAGTTACGCAATCGGTTTTACAATTGTTTCTCTGGCGGGGTGCGCCCCTTTGCTGCTAATTGGGACAAAATCTGGTATCGAGGTTATAAGCGCATCAACACGTCTCAATTATACACGTCGTAGAACGCGATTGGCGCTGTGTTGGACTTTGCTTTACTTTTGTTATCGATCCCTTTCATGTGGAATCTCAGGCTCACGACTCGGAGAAGGGTCGGGCTTTCGCTTTTCTTCTCGAGTGGAATATTGCAAGCTGTCTCCAAATATAACTTTTGAAATATCACACCACTGACGTATGCACGTAGGATCTGAAAGACTCGAAAGTTAGCGATCCTAATATCTACGATGAGTTTAGTCTATGACCAGTGAGGCGGATTTGGAATGCGCTAAAATTCAGCGGCAACAGGACAAGCTCTACACTAAGGTAGGTAGGTAGTACTCATTGAGTGTGACGATGGCTATCCAACTTTACGAGCTACATACTTCGTACTACTTGGTCTATAAGTAAGTAGATTATACCCATTTTCTAATAGACCAGTATAAGCAGTACTTAAGACTATAAACCTCATTTTCTCAAATAGCTTCTGAAACCCTGTTAAAGAACAGTTTTAAATAGTCCTAGACTATACCCATTATACCTACCCACAACTACTTACTTACCTACCTGCGCGTGTTTTTTTATCATATCTTATGCTGATAGACTTAGGAGCATTATTTACAATAGAGTCCTACCACTACTTCGTACAAGTAGGTAGGTACCTTAGTACCCACTTCGTACGCCAGAGTGATCCCCAGTCCGGGGTACTTTCAGCTTCAGCACAAGAATGGAAGGGACAGCCTGGAGGTATTCGTAGTACCAAAAGGTGTACTTAGCACAGCCCGCTTATCATTAGGCAACCGTTTTGTCCCCCCTCAACCACGATTTGCGCTTGCGCTTCTCTTCTTACCTCTCAACACTCTAACCTACCGGCTCTCATCGCGAGTCTTGCGTAATCTTGCGTACCTTCTTGCCACGTCAAGGCAGCTTTTGTATTTTCTTTCTTAGCTGCCTATTCCCCTGACCCTCCTTTCTTTCATAGTGGTTTATTGCAATCTAGTTTCACGATGCGTGGCCTACTCAAGGCCACCGTCGCTGTGTTACTGGCGCCCGCTGTTGAGTTAGTCCGCGCGGCTGTTCCCGAACTGGTATCCACTGATAATGGTAAGAAACATACCACCGTGACCTACGAGCCAACCTACGAGCCTATCTACGAGTCTATGTCTCTCTGTCTATACCTTGAGAGTAGAAAGACAGCTGTTTCTCCTCGATGCTGATTGTCCAATTGAAGGTGCCACATCACGTTCTTTAATCACACTTGATCTGGGCCCAGACTTAGGTGACCGCACTCTCCAACAGACTGTGAGTCGCTTCTCTCATATATAGCAGTCAATCTCCACCTTCTGGTCCCAATGGCGATTTAATACTCCCTCTTCAGACTCTCGACTTGCGCGTTTTTGAGTCTACCACGCCTTGCGGTTATGCAAATGTGACCCTCAATGGAGAGTCGCTGGAACAGGATGAGTTTGGAGTCGGATCAGGCTTTATCCTAACCGATAGTGGCGCCGAACTGGCGGCCGATTGGAAGGTCGCCTGCGTGCATCTGGAACAAGGTTCTCCGGTTCAATCACTGTCTGTTCACGTCTTTTCCCCCAATGGCGAAGCAATCGACGAGGCTGCGTTTTGGGTGCAATTCCACCAGACGGCGCCAGTGTCCATGGTCTACATCGATGGCGTTAGGGCGAGCCCAGCATCGTTGCTGGCCCCGGACTCACTCGACAACCCGCGCCCGAGTCTAGTGGAAGAGCTGGCTGAACTGGAGGTGCTCAAGAAGCAGTTGATCGCACTTGAACATTCCATTGCCTTGAAAATCACTCATATCTCTGATGCCTTCAATTTGGACCGGCCCGAGGAACTGCTTGCAGCTACCAACTGCGAAGGCTTGAAATGCTTCTTCAGCTCGTTATATGATCAAGTGAAAGCTGTAGCTGGTAAACTGTACCACGGTACTCAGGAAGCGCAGGAAAATCAGCCCAGTCGATCAGGAAACCTCCAAGGGCCCAGCAATGGAGGCCAACATCCCCTGGGGGAGATTGACGGTACGGAACACCCTGAAAGCACGCCTTCGCCCAAGGAGACAGGCCGCATTAGCAGCCAGGTTGAAGCAGAAAACCCAAAATCCATGAGCGAGAAGGGCGCTGGCCACTCACATATACTCAACACCACATCGGTTCTCAACGGACCTGTAAGTTGTGTTAACAAATCAACCCTTGAGTACACCGACTGACAGTCGACAGCATCAAATTTGGCACATTATCGTCTTGGTCGTAGTAGTTTTGGTCATTGTGATTAACTTGGCCGTTATGATTCTTATCTGCCAATGTGTGAGGCTTCTACGTCAACGTCGACAAGCTAGGCAGGAGAAGCGGCGAAGTCGGCTGCGAAAATCCCGTGAGGACTGCAATGCACTTGTTGCGACTAAATCCATGGACTTGGTCCGGTGGCTCAGAGATACCCTTGGACGTGAAGACATCGAGGAGCAAGAGAAAGAGGCCATGAGGAGAGAGCAGATCGTCGAGCCAGAAAGCGACGGGGAGTCTTCAGATACACTATCCATCACCATGGAGGAGGAGATCGCTCAATTTCGCGCCGCGGCGAGGGCCGTGGAACACCTAGTGAGTGTCGAGGAGGGCAGGGGACGAGGTCGATTGTCCGAGCATCTCTCCTCGAACCGACAGCGTCGGGCCTCAACGCCTTCGAGCATCATGTCTTCGTGCCCGACGTATAGGTCCGTAGACGAGTCTCTACCCGCGTACGACGAGAATCGCTCGCCAGACTACGTCGCCGACGGATTTCAGTATTCGCCCGGTAGTTCAACGCCGGGATATTCGTCGGCCAGGAGCTCGACGTCCGAAGAGTCAACGACATGTTCATCGCTGGACGAAAACATTGGGCCAAAGGATTGATTTTTCTTCTTATTCTTCTTTTTTATAAATAAATTTCATTGTAATAAGGATTAACATCAGGGATCTGGCTCTCAATTTTTTGGATACATATACATATACACTTGATGTAAAGGCGTGCGATCACCAGCCGGCGTGCGCGAGAAGGCTCTGGGTAGAGCCTGGTAATAACAGCGCGGGGTTTGAATCCTCGGGAGCCCGGGAACAGAGATATGATTATCAAAGCAAAAATAACCTTTACTTTTCCGTGGACAGCTTTGGCGAGTGATAATCATGTCCCCCTCCCCCCTTTTCACGTGAGTAAGCTAGATTAGATCCCTAATACACGTTAAGTTTAAGGTTGTTTAGGTACACACACATATACCACCAGTACACCAGAGGTGCTCTTCGAAGTCTACGATCGCAAACTAACATAACCTACTTTAGATAGCTTCCAAGCTTACTCCCTACGAATACTAGAGCTTTGGGCTTATTCAGAAGATTGCAGGGAGTCACCGCCGTCTCGGCGTAGAAATAAACGGGCGATAACGTGGCCAAGGGTCGCCTCTTTACACGCTGGGCAGGTAGGGAGCAAATACTGGTTCCGGGTTTCTGTTTCTGTTTCTGCTTCTATACCTACGGGTCGATGGACCATCGCCGTTAATATAGCAGACTCGACAGCTGCCATCCTTGCTTTGCTATAGCTATGCTATAGCATCGTACCTGATAAAGCGTACGTGTGAATTAATAGGTTGTGGAGTGTCACCTGGACAGGCTTTTTACAATGCATATTCCTATAGACCATTTAAAGCAATCGGTTGCAAATCGTACATTGAAAATTGTACAGAGAGGCAGGTGCATGCCGACTAATGGTAACTGAAGCATGACACGCCCTGGATAATGATGGTCATGTCCGTTATTTGATTATGTTCTTCATCAGATCTATCTTCCTCATCAATGTCGTATAGGAGCTCTGGAGCTGCAAGCCATGCGAGTTACCCCGTGGCGGAGATCCTGAGTCCCACCTAATGGTTGGATGAACCAGTTCTCAGTAGATCATATATTGCCTGCTCGTCGTTTCCACTGTAATGGCCTGGAAACGTAGGCGCATTTGATCTATGACTGGATTGCCCGCTATGTCGATTACCGGTGTAGTGGTCTTGATTACTGCTATTAGCAGCCGAGAAGCCATACCAATTCTGTTGGCCCGACTGATTAAGATTGGATTGCTGAGAAGTATAGGAGTTATAGCTCTGTGGCTGTGATTGGCCATAGGATGCATTTTGATTTAAAGTACGCGAATCCGAAGGTCGTGTGCTGTAACCGTGGGGTGCTGGTGCGCTACTAGCAGGCAGCGAGTATGCGCTTGAGCTATTATTATTTGGGGCGGCTCGCGTCTGCGAGGTTGGCCATTGGTTGGTGGTTGAACCGGAAGTTCCACTGTACGTCGTAGTGCTGTTCAGGGCTTGGGATAAGGGATTCGAAGCTCCAGAGGCTCGCCCATAATCATAAGAGGGTACAGATGAGTACGACGACGGTGCCGTAGTAGTAGGAGTAGGCTGATATGAGCCGGACTCATATGTGGCTCGTGAAGAAGCATGACTATGTCCAGCGTCTGCATATTGTCCATTCGCATTGCTATTACTGCTGTTGCTGGTGTTGTTGTACCGAGAATGTGAATCATAGTTAACTATAGAGCCGGAAGTCGTGGGGGTATTGTAAGAGTGAGTGGCGGTTACTGATTGGTGTGTGGAAGTCGATGGAGCTTGTGGCGGAGGTCGGGAGTTTGTTGCTACTGGAGTGTTGGTCTGCGACCTCTGCCCTTGGATTGGGTTAACGTGTGCAGCACTCTGGTAGGGCGACCTTGTCATCGGCGATTGATATTGAGTCGGCTGTGAGATTGTCTGTTTCAGATTGTCAGAGCCTCGCTTCTCAGGTTCAGCCTTAGGTTTACGTGACTTTGGCCGCTTGGCCGCTTGTTGGTGTGTTGTTTTTGGAGAAGAGGTCTGGGGGTGGTGGATTGATGCTGAGGACCCCCAGCTGGGCGCATGAACAGGAACCGCCGGTGGATGGATAGGCGATTGTTTGGATTGACTGGTTGGGACGCTTGTTGGAACACTCGTGGAAACATGCGACGGGAAACTTGTTGGAAGACTCTTTTGAGTATTCGTTGGAACACTCGCTGGAACACTTGTTGGAAGACTCTTCCTCCCAATCGAGGAAACCGACTGTGTCTGATCGTGTAGCGCCGATGTCGAAGTGGGCTGCGAGGCTGGTAATCCATGTGAATGCTGCGGTTGTATTGACGGTGGTGAGAATCCTCCGTTGGGTGCTTGCTGTTCAGCTTCTTCGTTGATTTGCGCTTGGGGGTAGATATAGCTAGGCATCGAGGTAGTTTCTGCTGTTGCTTGAGTGTCTGGTACTTGTGGGAAGCCAATGCCGTTATGCGAATGTTGGTAGTAATTATTGGCACCGACAGACTCCGTGGCAGCAGTCTGATGCTCGACCGGGCCAGACAAAATATTTGGGTCAGGTATGAATTCTTCATTCTCGATATCCATTGGTGGCCGACCAGGAATAGCCGCAGGTGGTTCTTCTGGATTAACAATAATCTGTTCTTCTGGAGGGTCCGGCGTCGTTGCCTGTCCGATCTCTCCTTCTTCGTGCTGAACATCTCGGTTCTCTTCTGGGGGTTCCAAGTCGTTCTGCTCAGCCGTTCCTGCGATCTTCTCCGACTTCCGCCTTGGCTTGGGGGGTAGATAAACGCAATCAACTCCAGCATCAACACAAACGGAGCAGCTAGGGTGCTCTTTCGTACACTAAAGAGAGTATATTAACGCAAATTCAAACTGGCGTTCGTTAAGATGATGGCTTACCTGGACCTGACGCTGCCTGCATGTATCGCACCGACCCCGGGTTTTACGACCCTTGGGGCCTGCCGGTTTCAGTGCTGATTCGGTAGTTCCTATCTCTCCGTCCTGCTCCAGCGACACCACTGCGCCATTCCCAATAGAAACCTCAGTGATGGGGGCCTCAGTGGGAGGCTCACCTGTTTTTCTCCTCCTGTTCCGTGGCTTTTTTGTGGGCGTGCTGGTGCTTCCTGATAATGGTGCTGGCGCAGTGGCAGACGGAGTATCTCTAGCCTGGCTCGCATGTGGTGTCGAGGTAGAAGACCCGGCTTGTTCCTTCTCGTCTGGATGAACAATCCTAAGCCGCTCTGCACCGTACTTGGCGAGCATGTCTAGCGAGGCTGATTGTAAATTAGGTGCTTGGTTGGCAAAAATGGTGAATTGCTCAGAAGATAATGTTGTCGGTTCAATCCCCCTTCCCATGAGCAATTCAATAGCTGTTTGCCGTCGCCGCTCGGCTTCTGCTGGGGGTACGTTGAGAAATCCAGTGAAATCTGGCTGGTCCACTGCGTTGTTTGACTGGGCCTCGCTCTGAGGGGTGTTCTGGTTGTCTTCGAGTCCTCCCATGTTAGCCACTGGGGCTTTACCCGACTTTCTCCGCTTCTTCCTACTCTCTCCTCCATCTTCTCCTTCGACTGGCGGGGGACGCTTTGCTTTCGGTGTTCGCTTCTTGCGTGTGCTTTCCTCCCCTCCCTCCAGCAGCGATGGTCTCGCCCTCGGCGTCTTCTTCTTGCGACTGCCCTCTTCTCCATCCACGAGCCCCCGACGCTTGGGCTTTGGCGTCCGCTGGCTGCCATTATTACCACCAGGGGCACTGGCAACAGGAATTGGAACGGGCGCAAGCCGCTCCACCAGTTGCGTGACCGTCTTATGAAGTGGTGTGTGTGCGTATTTGACGACGATGTTTCTACTTGATTTAGAGAATGCAATTGTCAGCGTCCCACGACAGTCAAACGCGGGACGAGCTGTACAGAAATCAGTGTCTGCTTTGTTTGAAGGCTCGTTATGGCCATGGAGGGGGAACCAGGCTGCTTACAGAGATTGACGGGATCAAGACCACTAGGGCCACTGTGACTCGCGATCACAGATCGGTTGGTATTGCTAGCATTCGCGCGATTCCAGGCCTGGAGGGAGTCTTTGCATATATACGTGAACTGCCAGCCCTGTGCTCCTCTAGTGACTTGGCGGACAGTCCACGCGCTGCTATCGACAGCGCCTATGGCATTGGATATAAGCTTTGCGACGGCCTTCTGCAGGACGGGATCATCGGCCGGCTGGTTCTGCACAGTTTCGGAGGCTATGACGGTTCTCGTAATGGCAGGTTGTTGCGGCTGGGCTGCATCTGGACGTGTGTCGTCGCTGGGGCTGTGTTGGGGATCGCCCGGTAGGTAGAATGGCGTGTGCGAGAGGAGCTCGAAGCTGGGAGAGATATGCTCGGCACGCGTTTCGCTCGCCTTGGCTGCGAGGAGTTGATGAAGCTGGCCTTGGAGGTCTTCGAGGGAGCTGCACGCCACGTTGGAGCGCGAAGTGCTCAATCCAAGGGCATCCATGTTGCCAATATCGCGACGACGACGGCGACAACGACGACAGAGACACCTACGATGACGATGGTACCTCGAACTCTTGCGTCGTAGGTGTGTGTCGTCGTGAACAGTGAGACGTACGCAGTTCTTGTGTCTTCTGTAAAGTGATGGAAGGGATGAAGGCGGAAAATGCGACCGTAAATCTCAAGGATCGCGTTGCAGCCCGCGACGCTGTTTGCTAGGTACATGTACAGAGGTAGGTAGGCCTACCAAGTATCCGGTACTTGCTAGGATGCAAGTGGTACCTTTAGTCTCTAGGTAGGCTAAGTACGGTAGGTACCAACCTCAAGGTTAAAGGAGGTAGGCAGGACCCCTAGTGTAAGTACATGACCAGGTAGGTACTTTAAGTACCTAAGGTACCTTACTTACCTCCTTGTAAAGGTACCTACCTACAGCGTGGATAGGTACATGTCAAAGCTTGGAGTCATTGTGGAGTTCTCAGTCCAAGGTGGGGTCACTTGGGATCTAGGGATGTTGGTACCACGTAATGTGTCGCCTAATGGGTTCGAAATAGGTATTCAAAATACGATCGAAAACAAAGACAGAGATTTCCTATCTTTCATCTATGATTTTCCACCTGAGCATCATAGAAGTTTTGAAACAAGGACTTACCTTATCATACATAATATTAGGTACCTACGTAAACCAGTAGGAATGTGCAGGCCACATGCAAGACCATCCTACCTCGACCTCAAAGTTCCTCTTGGCAATAGAATACAAGGTTCCTCCGTCAGGGAGAAGAGACCAAATCAAAACCCGAACCCGAACGCCCATGAGATGCCGCCTCCGCATATTCCTACACATTTTCCTCAACCCATTGCTCGAGCCTCTCTACCAGATCCTTTTTCAACCCTTTTGTGTCGATACCACGGCCGCCCATGGAGCTGCGGAGCTCTGCGACGGTGAGCTTCGCCAACGTACCCGCGTTGTAACGCTTGCGCAGCTCTACATTGCTTAGCCCATCTTCGCCTGTGTTTTTGTCTTTGGTCGTGGTGCTTCGTGATTTCTTTGCAGGCCTCACCTCCTCTTCATCCTCATCTGCCTCCATTTCACGCTTGAGCTTCTTCCCCTCCTGTATCTGCTCGAGCGCATCATCTGCGACCCGAGACCATTCCTGGATGTAGCCGCCGCAGCGCTTGTGTATTGCCCGGTACTTGGGCACGGTGGTGTCTACGGGCTGGTCAGGAACGACGTCTTCCAGCGCCAGTGCCTGAAGAATCTTGTAGTGCCACTGGAGCGCCGGATTGGGATATTTGGAAGGCGTGTAGGCGCCACCCGGCAATTGTAGCTGTTGGACGACCTTGTTCATCCTATCCGTCAATGCGTCTGTAGTCCTGATGACTTTCCCCGTTTCAGGCCCATCGCGTACATCGTCTACAAACGGAATCGGATAAAGCCATAAACCTGCAGGCAAATATTGCGTGCCTGACTTTTCATCCGAAGCCGCGCGAGACGGGATGATGGCAACGAGCTGCGGATTTCCATTCTTCCGCGCAATATGCCATGCGACGCCGACCTTCTTGGACTTGAGTAGTTTCTGCCATAAAGCCGTGAAAACTCTTGTCGATCCAACGTAGCCCTGTTCACTCGGGAAGATGTAAATGGACTTCTTAACCGAGGCCCAGAACTTCAATAATTTCCGGTCCTTGAAGCCGATAATGCGAATACAGGGGTCGCCAAACTGTTTTATCGATTTCTGCTCCTCCTCCGTAAAATAGACGTATTCATTACCGAACTTATATGCTTTCTTGACCTCGCTGCTCTCGACGGTTCGGGAGCTGCCTTCCGCCAGACGCGCCGTCTCGCCTATGGCCACCTGTGGTTTTTCGCCCCCCACCCAGACATAACAACTTCGCGCGGGGGCTTGCTTCTGGATAATGTTATACCCCTTCACCGAAATAGTGAGACCAGGTCCAAGTTCAAATGGCATGTCGCTGAAATAAGCCCTCTTTGGGGTCTGCCTGGAGTTGATATTGGAGACGAGGGAATGAAGTAGACCCAGTCCATCGCCAGACTTCGCTGGCGCAATCTTCCCAGGGGTTTCCTCGTCGAGGATTGGGTCATGATAAATGATATCCTGTGATTTTGTCAGAATACAAAGCATTCAACGAGCACCTAGCGCTGCACTTACATCGTAGAATTTGCTAGTGTCAAATTCGGATCGCCCGTGGGTGATGGGGAATAGTTCGATGGAGCAGCCATGGTCGTAGATATCTTTAGCGCCAACTGCAGGGTCCCATGCCGGATTTTTCTTCATGCCTGCGCAAGGGTCGTCATTATCGGTGATGATGAAGAGCCTTCTCGATCCAAAATTGGGCGCTCTGGTTTGGAAGAGATGGAGCACTAGACGAAGCAACATGACCATGTCCGCAGGCTGATCAGATGGGGCCAGGACCTCATCCACATCCTCGTCTTCCTCGACCAGGTCTCTTAGTGCCTTCACATCATCGGCCGCGGGCACGTCCAAGTCGGTGAGAAGATAGCAGTGAGAATCCTGACGACCGATGTCGGGGGCTTGCGTTTTCTTTGTGCCAAAGAGAATGATACCGATCATGTCCTTCGGGTTAGAAATGATGCGTTGCTGCATCACTTGGTAGGCGCACTTCAGCGCAATCAAGGCGGCGGAATCATCAGTGGCTTTCTTGTCGTCCGACTTGGGAGAGGGCGCCAACATAGACTCGCTGACCTGAATCGCGAAAATGAGGGCATCTTTCTGAGCTTTGTAGTACTGCTACGCGTCAGCGGCGCATCTATAAGACCTTAGTATATACGTTTCGTTTCGGCGTACACCTTCAGAAAGCTCCTCCTCGCTCTCATCCTCGCTATCCTCGTCTCTCTTATCGGAATTCCATCGGTCAGCCATGCTCATTAGCGGTAGAGTGTAAGACGCATAGAACGGAGACTAGGTTTGTGGTGTCGTCTAGTGGGGAAGCAAGAAGAGAAGATTTGTTGCTCAAAAGACCGTCTATCTTGGAGATAGCAGGTGGGCGGATTCACGTGTTGAGCAAGACTGAATGATTGCTTTAAGTACTTAGAATCTAGTAACACATCAGCCGAGAGATATCCAGCCAGGCAGCCGCCGCGCTGTTGAACTCCCAAACGCGACTTTGAGCCCCATAAGATGCCAGGCAGTCGCGGGTTCAGGTGACTTTGTAGGCACCAAATAGGATACCTGTAGGTCCCAATGTACAAAGAGCTACACAATTACATCATACATGTACCTATCGCTGTTCATACAGTGTATCCTCTTCTTCGCACACGCCTCTCATTAGTGTATCTGTTTCGGGGTTGAGCATCTAATTGGGCGCCTCTCATTGGCTAAATCCAATTTGCCTGCCCGCCAATGCCGATGAATGAATGCTGTCATCTCAGCGAAATTCGCAGCCGAAGCTCCCATTTCCCGCCAACCGAGTTTCCAGACGACAGAATCATACCTCCCTCTCTGTGTTGGGATGAAGAGCTACTCGAACCTGCTAGACGGCCCTCGCTTTCGGTTTTGAAACACTCCTTTTTGTACAATTGGCCAGCACAAGTAGAGAGTCGTCGCCAATTAGGTAGAGAATGGCAGCCCGTCATTCTCTCGCGCACCTCTCGCGCAGAGCAGGCGGCGCTGTCGCGTCTACGCCTCTACGTGCCTCGCCTCTCCGCGGCCCCGGATTGACGGGAAACCTTGCTCCACGGACCCGATCGTTCGCGACCCCCGCGCCGCCCGTCACACAGAATGCCGCCGGATCGAAGGGGCCTACTGCCATGGTCTTTCTAAACATGGGCGGACCCTCTACCGTGGATGAGGTCGAAGATTTTTTAAGGCGTCTCTTTGTGAGTGCTTGCCGCCGGTGCCCACACGCATGGCTGTGGTCTCTCTCTCTCTGACGATGGATGGGCCATAGCAAGATGGCGATTTGATACCCCTCGGTCGGCTGCAGAACTACATCGGCAGCTTCATCTCCAAGAGGCGAACCCCGAAGATCCAGAACCAGTACGCAGAGATTGGCGGCGGCTCCCCGATCCGCAAGTGGTCGGAATACCAGTCTGCCGAGATGTGTAAAATACTCGACCGCATATCGCCCGAAACCGCGCCCCACAAGCCGTACGTTGCCTTCCGCTACGCCGACCCCCTGACCGAGGAGATGTACAACCGGCTCTTGGACGATGGTTTTGGCAATGGCAAGGGGGGCCGGGCCGTGGCGTTTACACAATATCCGCAATATTCTTGCTCTACCACCGGTAGCAGCTTGAATGAGCTGTGGAAGTGGCGGCAGAGGCTCGAGGGAAAGGCCGGTCCGGGCACGATCCAGTGGAGCGTCATTGACCGATGGCCGGTACATCCTGGTCTCGTGGACGCCTTCGCCAGTAACATCGAGAAGACGCTGGCTGAATATCCCGAGGAGAGCCGGAGCCAGGTAGTCCTACTCTTCTCGGCACACAGCCTACCCATGACGGTGGTCAACCGAGGTTTGTACTGAACGCTACTACGCTGCTGAAGCAGCACCTTGACTAACTTGATCGCAGGCGATCCGTATCCCGCAGAGGTTGCCGCGACGGTCTATGCTGTTATGCAACGCCTGAAGTTCTCCAACCCTTACAGATTATGTTGGCAGTCGCAAGTCGGCCCGCAGCCGTGGCTCGGGCCTCAGACGCAGGCATCGGTCGAGGAATACATTTCCAAGGGACAGAAAGATCTAGTTCTCATTCCCATTGCCTTTACGTCGGATCACATTGAGACCCTTTTCGAACTAGATAAAGAGGTCATCGGAGAGTCCGGCCACACCGATACAGTGAAGCGGGTGGAGAGCCTCAACGGCAATCCTATATTTATTCGTGCGCTGGCCGACCTCGCCAAAGGTCATTTGGACAGCGGCATCGCGTGCTCGCATCAGATGGGGCTGAGATGTCCCGGCTGTAAAAGCGAACGCTGCGCCGAGTCAAAAAAGTTCTTTGCTGGCGTCGAGAGCTCCCTCGCCGTCTAAGTGACGTAGGCCTCGTGTTGTCATCTCATTGGACACGCCGCGTTCTTGAAACCGCGCCTTGTCTTAGGCGGCAACGAGGTCATCTACTCACTAAAAAATAATAGGCATTGATTGATGACTAACTTATCTTTTCGCCTTATGTCTATGTATACTATATGTGTAGACATGTGTATTTTTCATATACATATATGTATGGTATCTAAGCTGTCGAATACACCTGGATAGGTCTTATCTAGGTCAGCCGCGGGTTTCAGACACCGTTGCTATTTATATCTAACCTCTACTAGGTACTTACTTACCTACCACACGAAGTAAGTATCAACATCATCACGTTTTAGAGTTAGCATTACGAAGTAGGCAGTAAAATATGAATTATATAAATGCTAGCTACGCCCCCAAGGGCGAATCTTCCAACTCGTGTACCTAACTAACCAACTCACGATACCCCGCGATAAGGGGTGCCCTACGTGTCATGCAGACTAGTAGGTATCGAGGTGCCTGGTGGGACGGAAGTTCATAGGTGCCGATAATCCCGAGAATGCCAATCTTTATCACGAATGGGATCTCCCTAGGCTTACACTATCTCAACTAGGGAGGTCAGGACTTGAGATAGCACACCACAAGGCATCATCGACACCTAACATTACTTGCTCATTGACGTAGCATGGCCAATTGTCTATCACGGAGGTAGTCATAACTCCATAGGTAAGTAGGTAGTTCTCGATATCGCTGTTTTCTTTGATATTGATTCATTATTAATTCCGACTTCGTAGGGAGGTAGCTAATCCTACAGTTAAGGTAGCCCTTGAGGTACCTACTCCCTAGTAAGTTCTTCCACATGAATTCGATCCAGGTACCATCTCCTGGTAACCTAACCTTACCAACCTACATGTACCTGTGTATAATGTAAGGTAGGTGCTTACGTAGACGAGCTATCTACGACTAGTGTAGCGCTGCCATCTCAGCCACCAATTCCAAGGAGAGAGTCCAGTCCTATGTCTCCAATCGCGTC
Organism: Nemania sp. NC0429; assembly: GCA_022578495.1. Classification (NCBI taxonomy): domain Eukaryota; kingdom Fungi; phylum Ascomycota; class Sordariomycetes; order Xylariales; family Xylariaceae; genus Nemania; species Nemania sp. NC0429. The sequence continues at coordinate 3,185 of MU392204.1, read as the reverse complement.
TATTTCGTATCTAGTGTAGGAACCGATGGATTGGGTAGACGAGGATTGGTCCGGTAAGCTTCCCCCATGAAACTTGGGGAGAGTGCCGTCATCAGTGATCCCTACACTACCTAGGTAGGTAGGCAAGTAGCTAGTGTTCATGCGTTGTTCATCCTATCTTAGATAGCATTCCTCCGACCTCCCTACCTAAGAAGTATCCATCTAGATAGATGTGCCATCCTCAAGACCCTCGAGATGGGTTTGTCATAGTCTTCGAATATTAAATTTGGACAACTCCCAGTCCTCCGAATATCTCGGCGACCGAATCTGTGCACGCAATCTACGCCTTCGCTCTAATTAAGTACCTTACCCAGCCAGTCTTCAATGAGACTCACATAAGACTGTGCATTGACGCCGTTGGTAAACTGCCACGGCCCACTCGGATTCCGACTTGGACGACCAACGCGTGACGCCAGGCGCCGTGGTACCATCGTCATCCCTTCCTCGCAGTCGGTCTGATTCGCGAGTGACGAGGCGAGCGAAGCGCAGCGCAGCACACACCGCATGCGCGCACGCGAATCACAATGACTAATACCGAAGAAAGAAGAGAATATGATCCGACGGAGGTCACGTCGCTGCTTGATGATAGCGATGGTGAGATAAGAGCGCGGAGCCGGGAGGGCCGCAACGATGACTTCAAGGGCTTATCTGGGTGGAGGACGCCAACTGTATGTGTAGACAAAACGTCGTTTACGAAGTAGATACGGCGCGGCGCATTTTCTCGAACGTGCTGACCGAGACCCCAGGTATATTGGCTACTAGGACCGTATCTGTTACTCACGCTGGCCTTTGGGGGCATGATTGTGCCTAAGATCGAGCTGTAGGTTGTTTATTGATTGCTGCGGCGTCCCGCTTCGTCGCCCACGCGCTTACCTGCCATGTTATCACCCTCGCAGGATCGTGACGCTCGTCTGCCGTCACTATTTTGCCGAACAACGGATCCTGCATCCCAACGGTCACTTCTTGCCCGTCACCATAGGCGGGTCTAATACGCAGTGCAACTCGGCGCCTGTCCAGAAGAACGTGGCGGCATTTACCCTGGTGCTGAGCGCCTTAGCCGGCGGGCTCAGCGCATTTACCGCTCCGAAGCTGGGCTCGTTGTCTGACCGCTACGGTCGGAGACGTCTGCTCGTCGTCGCCTCGTGCGGCGGTATCATAAACGAAATTGTTACCATCATCGCCGCAAAATACCCCGATGCTGTGGACTATCGCATCCTCATATTGGGCAGTTTCTTCGAGTAAGGGCTCCATCCCTTCCATCGAAGACCGAAGACATGTTCTGACCACTCATTCCCCGGCAGTGGAATCGCAGGATCATTCACGGCCGTCTCGGTGCTCGGCAATTCGTACGTCAGCGACTGCACGACTCCGTCGAAGCGTGGGGTTGCTCTTGGGTATCTCCAAGCTTGCCTCTTCACCGGCCTCGCCTTCGGTCCCATCCTCGCAGGGAAATTCGCAGTGTGGACTGGCTCTATTCTTTCCATTTTCTACGTCACGTTGGGCTGTCACGTCCTCGTCATCTCATTTGTCTGGTTCGTCGTGCCGGAGTCGCTGTCGAAGGAGCGCCGGATGGCAGCCCAGGAGAAACACCAGGCTGCACAAGAAACACTGCAAGCCACACTCGCACGTTCTGTCGAAGGCGCCTTTGCGTCACAGCTTCCAGCCTGGGTGGCAAGTGAAAGGATCCAGACTTGGCATCTCGTCCTTCGCAACGCGGATCCCTTGGCGCCTCTCAAGATGTTCGTCCCCAGCGGCCGAGAAAACCGTCAGTTGCGCCGCAATCTGCTCCTCCTCGGCTTCATCGACACCGTGCTCGTCGCCGCGTCGCTCGGTGCCGGGACCGTCATCATCTTGTATGCGAAATTCATGTTCGGCTGGGAGACACTGGAGTCGTCGCGTTTCATATCCATCGTCAGCTTCTTCCGCGTCATCGTCCTCCTCGTCTTCTTCCCCACCGTCAACTATTTCTTCCGCGTTCGTCCCCTGCGCCGTCGGCAAGCATTAGGCGGCGATTCGCACCCCAGCGAAACTCATTCCGGAGCCGACAATCTCGACGTCTGGCTCATCCGGCTTGCTCTGGTGGGCGACTTTGTCGGCGTCCTAGGTTACGTATTTGTGCGAAGGGAGGAACTATTCATTCTATCGGGTGTGTGTACGGCGGCCGGCGGCCTGGCGAGCGCCACAATCCAGGCCACGCTCACCAAGCAGATCCCAGCCGAGCAAGTCGGTGCCATGCTAGGAGCCATGGGCCTCTTGCACGCTCTCAGCCGCGTCTTCGCGCCCATAGTGTTCGATGGTATATACGCTGCGACGATCGAGACTTTCCCTCAAACTTTCGTAGTGGTCCTCGCATCCCTGTTTGGGCTCTCCATAATCGCTAGCCAGTTTGTCAAGCCGCACTGTAAGTCAATGCTTCAAATTACCCCTGATCAGTCCGTTTTTGCTAATCATCCCGAAGTGTTCTTCCAAGGAGAAGGCTACGCCGCGATACCAGCGCGAGATTCCGCGGCCGACGAGAATTTCGCAAATTCCAGCGGCGATGAGCTGCGAAGCGAAGCTGCGCCAAGAGTTTAGATATGCGTATGTCCTCCGACTAATCTTCATTTCGTGCATCACAATGGATACATTAGATCATCTATGATAGAGGCAGAAGCATCAATTGGGGTAGCCAAGCATAGAGTTGTATATTTACAGTTGCAGGTGCATATTCATATATTTGAGTTCTAGTATACTCCTTTAAAGCATGGATGACGGCCCTTAGAGGCCAATAGATCATCAGGCAGATAAAAATCAATAAACAGTGCCGGCATCATAAGTCAATGCAGAGAGAGCTCATTGCGCCTTCGCACAGAGAAGACGCGCTGGCGTTCAGCCTTATGTTGCCGACAGCGTTATGAAAGGTGGAAAATCCCTGTTTCTGACGCGACGGCAACGCCATGATTTCACTTACATACTAGTCAGCCCTGTCTGTACCCATCATGTCTTCTAAAGCTGGACGCGGAGGCGATCTAAATCCCAATTGAGTACGGTAACCATTTCTTTTCTTTTCTTATGATATCTCCACGATCGATGGGGGGGGGGGGGGGGGGGGGGGGGGCGGGGGGGGGGGGGGGGCGGGGGGGGGGGGGGGGGGGGAGGCGGCGGGG
>MU392203.1:267919-289678 GCA_022578495.1 Nemania sp. NC0429 | reverse complement strand
TTAATTATTTTTAAATTTATTATTGCTTTTATTAATATTATATAAAATATATAATTTATTTTTTATATATAATAGCTTTTTATATATATATTAATGTTATATTAGCTTAGTGCTTTAAACTATTATATTTTTTAACTAGCGATTTATAAAAAAATTTAAAATATAAAAAAACTGCTAGCTATATTTATTATATAACCGCTGTAAAACTTTAATAAATATACTTTATATAATAAAAATACCGTTATATTTGTAAAAAAATATATATAATTATATAAAAAATAAGCGGTTATAAAAAAAAAATAATAGTTAGCGGTAAAATAATTAGCGGTAAAATATCGGGTTATTAATTATAATTAAAATATTTATTAATTTTTAAATAATATAGCTTTTATATTTAAATACTTTTTTTTACTTATTTTTATTTTCGGTTAAATTAATAATTAGAATATAATAGCTTATGTGCTAAGTTTAATAAAGTTAGCATAAGCTTTTTTTTAAATAAAAAAGCTTTTTTTTTTTTTATTTTTAAAGCAACTGCTTTTTATTTTATAGCTTTAACTATAGCACTAAACCGCGATATTTATAATTGCTAATTTTTTAGCCCTACGCTTAATGCGAGCATTAAAAAAGTGCGCTCTGCATTAACGGGCTAATCCTAAAGCGGCTAGTATATAATATATAGCGCCTAATAAAATTTTTTACCTTTTTAAATCTGCTATTATAATTTAATTAAAAAGTCTACTATATATATTAATATATTAAAGTTATAAATAATAATAATAAAGTTTTATTTTATTTAATTAATATTAATTTATATTATAACCGCTTTGTTAGCACTTTCTATATACTATTTTGCTGTAAAGCTAATTTTAGCTATAATATATAATAAAATAGCATATATAATATTTAATTAAATAATAATTTAATTTTAAAATAATAAATTTTATTAATATATATAATATAAGTATAGCTTTATTATTTTATTATAAATATATTATAAAACCTTATTATTAAGCGCGTAAGCCAGTACTAATAATATTTTTAATATTAAACCAGCATTTTTTTATTTTCGATTTTTTAAGCGTTTTTTTATTATTACTAATTAATTAAAAGTTAATTTTAAAAAAGTTCGTAAAAAATGCGACATTATTAATAAAAGCGCTATATAAATTAAATTATTAATTATAACTAAAATATTTTTTAATTTTTAAATTATATAGCTTTTATATTCGAATATTTTTTTTTGCTTGTTTTTATTTTTAATTAAATTAATAACTAAAATGCGATAACCTGCGCGCCGATTTTTATTTTTTTTATTTTTAAAACAACTGCTTTTTAGTTTATAGTAAGCGTTAAAAAGTGCTTTTAATATTAATAAGCTAAGCTTAAAGCAGCTAGCGCATAATATATACCGCTTAGCAAAATTTTTTACTTTTTTAAATTTGCTATTATAATTTAATTAAAAAGTTTGCCGTATATATTAATATATTAAAATTATAAATAATAATAATAAAGTTTTATTTTGCTTAGTTAATATTAATTTATTTTATAACCGCTCTGCTAGCACTTTTTATATATTATTTTAGCGCAAAGCTAATTTCGGCTATAATATATAATAAAACAGCATATATAATATTTAATTAAATAATAGTTTAATTTTAAAATAATAAATTTTATTAATATATATAATATAAATATAGCCCCGCTATTTTATTATAAATATATTATAGCTAAAATAATTATTAAAAAAATATTATTATATTAGTAAAAAAATATATATAACTATATAAAAAATAAACAGTTATAAAAAAAAAATAATAATTAGCGGCAAAATATTAAATTAAAAAAAGTAAATAAAACTGTGCTAATATAGCTTATATTTAAAAATCGACTAATTTTAAAAAAGTTTATAAAAAATGCGATATTATTAATAAAAGCGCTATATAAATTAAATTATTAACTATAGTTAAAATATTTTTTAATTTTTAAATAATACAGCTAATAATTAAAATGCGATAGCTTGTGCGCTAAGTTTAACAAAGTTTATATAAGCTTTTTTTTTTAAAATTAGCATTAGTATACTATAAAGCAAAAAAAGCTTTTTTTTTTTTATTTTTAAAATAATTATTTTTTATTTTATAGCAAATGTTAAAAAAGTGCTTTTAATATTAACAGGCTAAGCTTAAAATAATTAGCGCGGGCCTACACCGCTTAATAAAATTTTTTATTTTTAAAAAAACTGCTTTTTATTTTATAGCTTTAACTATAATATTAAACCATAATACCTATAATTGCTAGTTTTTTACAACTAATATATTGCCTAAGTAAAAATAATAAACCTTTATAATAAAAATAAAAACAATTAAAGCTATATATAAATATTAATAAAAAAACAGTTTAAAGCTTAAACTAAATATTAATTATAGCTAAATAAATTTTTAATTTATTAAATAAAATTAGTATTTAATTAAAGCTTTAAACTGTTTTTTTATTAATATTTATATATAGCTTTAATTATTTTTATTTTTATTATAAAGGCCCGCTACTTTTGCCCGGGCAATACGTTAGTTATAAAAAACTAATAATTATAAATATTAATAAATATTTTTAGCTTTAACTATAATATTAAATTATAATATGTGCAATTGTTAATTTTTTAGCTTTATATTTAATATAAGCGTTAAAAAAATATTTTTAACATTAATAAGTTAAATATAAAACGGCTAATATAAGCGGTAGCTTATAAATTAGCGCTATATATATTATACTAAAATATTTTATATATTTTTTAAAATAATAAAAGTTAACACTATTAAAGCTTAAAAATTATTTATTAAATTTTTAAAAATAATGTTTATATTATAGCGACTTTATTATTTAAAATATTTTTATTATAAAATAAGTTTAAAAAATGCTATATTAATAAAAAAGTTTTATAAAGCAGGTAGTCCGTTTTTAAAAAATATTAATAATATTTTAATTAAATATCGATAATTTAATAACTTTTATAGTATTTGCTAATATTTTATTATATAAAAAAAGTTTAAATTAAAAAACTATACCTAGGTAGCTTTATATTTAAGTACCTTTATACTTAAATAAATTAGTAATTAAAAAAATAAAATTTTTTATTATATAATTTATTAATTAATTTAATAACTTTATATTTAAGTACCTTTATACCTAAATAAATTAGCGGTTAAAAAAATAAAATCTTTTATTATATAATTTATTAATTAATTTAATAGCTTTATATCTAAATACCTTTATATTTAAATAAATTAGCGGTTAAATAAATAAAATTTTTTATTATATAATTTATTAATTAATTTAGTTAGTTAGTTTATTATTTAATAACTAATTTAATTATTAATTTAATATATAATAGTTAACTTAGTATATTATATAAAATTTAGCGCATAGTATTAAATTTAATATAGCGCGATAAAATAAATACATTATAATAAAATAAAAACGTATATTATAGGTATATTGCTATAAAATAGGTGCATTATAATAAAATAAATAAATATATTATAATAAAATAAATATATTATAGTTTATTTAATACGTTATAGCAACGGTTTATAGCAGTTATAATTAAGCAATTAAAAAGCTATATTTTTTTATTTTTTATTTTTTTTATTTATATTTTTTCGTTTTTTATTTTTTATTTTTTTTTATTTATTATACACTTTATTTTTATATTTTTTTATTTTTTATTTTTTATGCTTATATTTTTTTATTTTTTATTTTTTTAAAATAGTTTTATTTTTATTATTTTTAGCATTTTATATTTTAAAAATAGCCGGCTAAAAAAAGCTAGCATTTTTAACACTTTAAACAAGCTAAAGCTAGCTATTTTTAAAGCTAAAAAAACCTTTAATAAAAAATAAGCTTTTATAGCCGCTAAATACTATGCTTTTAAAAAAACTTATATAATTAATTTTATAATTAATATTTAATTATTATATTAACTTATACTTTTAAATATTAGCATAAAAAATTAGTATAAAATAAACTTATATATATAATATATTAGCTAATTTATTTTAAAGCTAACTAAAATAATATTATAATAATTAATTAAATGCTAAAGCTAATATTATTAATAGTATAGCTATTAACGCTTAATTAATTATTATAGCTAAAATATATAAAAACTTTAATATTAATAATAATAACGTTTTTTATTATTTAGATTTTAATAGCTATAAAAATAAAAATAAAAAATAAATAATATCTGCTAGCCAAAGCATTAAAGCTTTATATACTTTATTTATAATTAAAAACTTTATTTAAATTTTTAAATTAAAAAATATATTTAGCATTTAAAATAATAACGGTTATATTTAAAATAGCAATAATTATTTATTATTATATAGTTTATAATATAATAATTTTTATACCGTTTAAGCTTATTATTAGCATAAAATTAAAACGGCGGACTTTATAATTAGTTTAAGCTAATATAACTTTTAGCTTTAAAGCGTTTTTTAAAACATGCTAATATAGCTTTTAATTTTAAAACATTTTTTAAAACATATTAAAATATTTTATATATTTTTTAAAATAATAAAAGTTAACACTATTAAAGCTTAAAAGTTATTTATTAAAGCTTTAAAAATAATGTTTATATTATAGCGACTTTATTATATAAAGTGCTTTTATTATAAAATAAGTTTAAAAAATATTATATTAATAAAAAAGTTTTATAAAGCGGGTAGTCCGGCTAAACGCCGATAATTTAATAATTTTTATAATATTTGCTAATATTTTATTATATAAAAAAGGTTTAAACTAAAAAATTATATTTAAGTAGCTTTATATTTAAATACTTTTATATATAAATAAATTAGCAGTTAGAAAAATAAAATCTTTTATTATATAATCTGTTAGTTAATTTAATAGCTTTATATTTAAATACCTTTATATTTAAATAAATTAGCGGTTAAAAAAATAAAATCTTTTATTATATAATCTGTTAATTAATTTAATAGCTTTATATTTAAATATTTTTATATTTAAATAAACCAGCGGTTAAATAAATAAAATCTTTTATTATATAATTTATTAATTAATTTAGTTAGTTAGTTTATTATTTAATAATTAATTTAATTATTAATTTAATATATAATAATTAATTTAATATATTATATAAAATTTAGCGCTTGGTATTAAATTTAATATATTATAATAAAGCAGGTATATTATAATTAATTAAATATATTATAGTTAATTAGGTGTATTATAATTAATCGAGTGTATTATAGTTAATTTAGTGTATTATAAAAAAAGCAGTAAAAAACTGCCTTTATTTCGGCTATGCTGTTATAATTATAGTATTAAAAAAAAAGCTAAATATAATTTAGCTAATTAAAAGCTTTAAATGGCCAGATAAAGTGGGGCAGAAAGTACTAATATGCTGGTACCTATATACTGTTATATCTAAGTACCTATAATATTTATTTTTTTAATATAGATTTTTTTTTTTTAAATAGGTAATAATGACTAGGCTTAAATAGGAAATTTTTCCTACTATGGAATCTGTAGCGGAAAGAACTAGAGGCCTTTTTAAACCAGGTGTAAAAAGAGCTTTCGTTTTTAAAAGCTAACCTTAAAACGGCTAGTATAAGCGCTAGACCCGACTAACCGATTTTTATTAACCGTAACTTTAACACACTAAATAGACTGCACTCTGCGTTAACAGGCTAAGCCTAAAGCGGCTAGCGCATGACGTACACCGCCTGGCAGAATTTTCTACCTTTTTAAGTCTGCTATTATAATTTAACCAGAAAGTCTGCCGTATATATTAATATATTAAAGTCATAAATAATAATAATAAGGTTTTATTTTGCTTAGTTAATATTAATTTATGTTATAACCGCTTTGCTAGCACTTTTTATATATTATTCCGCCGTAAAGCTAATTTTAGCTGTAATATATAATAAAACAGTATATATAATATCTAATTAAATAATAGTTTAATTTTAAAATAATAAATTTTATTAGTGTATATAATGTAGGTATAGCCCCGCTATTCTACTATATAAAACTTTGTTATTAAGTGCGTACGCTAGTATTAGTAGTGTTTCCAGCGCTAAACTAGCATTTTTTTATTTTCGATTTTTTAAACGTTTTTTTACTGTTGCCGATTAATTAAAGGTCGACTTTAAAAAAGTTTATAAAAAATATAATATTATTAATAAGTTTAAAATAGCTGTTTATAATATTAGTCGATTTAAAATATATAATAGCACCGCTATAAAACCTTGTTATTATTAAGCGCGTACGCTAGTACTAATAGTGTTTTTAGCGCTAAACTAGCATTTCTTTATTATTATCGAGCGTGTACGCTAGTACTAATAGTATTTCTAGCGCTGGACCAGCATCTTTTTATTTTCGATTTTTTAAGCGTTTTTTTATTATTACCGATTAACTAAAGGTCGACTTTAAAAAAGTTTATAAAAAATATAATATTATTAATAATTTAAAAGTGGCTGTTTATAATATTAGTTGATTTAAAATATATAATAGCACCGCTATAAAACCTTATTATTATTAAGCGCGTACGCTAGTATTAGTAGTGTTTTTAGCGCTAGACCAGCATCCCTTTATCGTTATTAAGCGCGTAGGCTAGTACTAATAGTATTTTTAGCGCTAGACCAGCATCCCTTTATTGTTATTAAGCGCGTAGGCTAGTACTAGTAGTGTTTTTAGCGCTGGACTAGCATTTCTTTATTTTCGATTTTTTAAGCGTTTTTTTACTGTTGCTAATTAATTAAAGGTCGATTTTAAAAAAGTTTATAAAAAATGCGACATTGTTAATAAAAGCGCTATATAAGTTAAGTTATTAACTGCAGCTAGAGTATTTTCTAATTTTTAAATTATACGGCTTTTATATTTAAGTATTTTTTTTTGCTTTTTTTTTTATTTTTAAAGTAATTACCTTTTATTTTATAGCTTTAACTATAGTACTGGACCGCTATATTTATAATTGCTAGTTTTTTAGCCGTACGCTTAACTGTACGCTTAATGCAAGCGTTAAAAAAGTGCTTTTAATATTAATAAGCTAAGCTTAAAGCGGTTAGCGTATAACGTAAAGCGCTTAGTAGACCTTTTTATAAATAAGTGGGTAGCTAGCGGCTAGTAAAAGCTTATTAACTGTAGCTAAAATACTTTTTAATTTTTAAATTATATAGCTTTTATATTTAAATATTTTTTTTTATTTATTTTTATTTTTAGTTAAATTAATAATTAGGATGCGATAGCCTGCGCGCCGACTTTTTTTTTTTTTACTTTTAAAGCAACTGCTTTTTAATTTATTTATAACAAACGTTAAAAAGTATTTTTAGTGTTAATAAGCTAAGCTTAAAGCGGCTAGCGCAGGTGTTAAAACTAACTAACTAACTGCTATTTATATAATTACAGCACCGCTTTTAGTGTTAATAGGCTAAGTTTAAAGCGGCTAGTATATAATGTATAACGTTTAAAAAACTTTTTTATTTTTAAAATAACTGCTTTTAAATTTAGCGTTATTTTTATTAATATTATATAAAGTATATAGTTTATAATGTTTTAAACTGTTATATTTTTTAACTAGCGATTTATATAAAAATTTAAAATATAAAAAAACTGTTAATTATATTTATTATATAGCCGCTGCAAAAACTGTTATATTTTTTAACTAGCGATTTATATAAAGATTTAAAACATATTAAAAAAAACTGCTAATTATATTTATTATATAGCCGCTATAAAAATTATTATACTTTTTAACTAGTAATTTATATAAAAATTTAAAATATAAAAAAATTACTAATTATATTTATTGCGTAGCCGCTATAAAATTTTAATAAATATTTTTTTAATAATTATTTTAGTTATAATATATATAGTAAAGCAGTATATATAATACCTAATTAAACGGTAGTTTAATGCTTAAATAATAAATTTTATTAGTGTATATAATATAGGTATAGCCTCGCTATTTTATTATAAATATATTATAGCTAAAATAGTTATTAAAAAAATATTATTATATTAGTAAAAAGATATATATAACTATATAAAAAATAAGCGGTTATAAAAAAAAAATAATAGTTAGCGGCAGGATATTAAATTAAAAAAAGCAGGTAAAACTATGCTAATATAGCTTATATTTAAAGGTCGACCGACTTTAAAAAAGTTTATAAAAAATGCGATATTATTAATAAAAGCGCTATATAAGTTAAATTATTAATTACAGCTAAAATATTTTTTAATTTTTAAATAATATAGCTAATAATTAAAATGCGATAGCTTATATGCTAAGTTTAACAAAGTTTATATAAGCTTTTTTTTTTAAAATTAGCATTAGCGTACTATAAAATAAAAAAAGTTTTTTTTTTTTTTATTTTTAAAATAACTGTTTTTTATTTTATAGCAAGCGTTAAAAAAGTGCTTTTAGTATTAATAAGCTAAGCTTAAAACAACTAGCGCGGGCTTATACCGCTTAATAAAATTTTTTATTTTTAAAAAAACTGCTTTTTATTTTATAGCTTTAATTATAATATTAGACTATAATATTTATAATTGCTAGTTTTTTATAACTAATATATTGCTTAAGCAAAAATAGCAAGCCTTTATAATAAAAATAAAAATAATTAAAACTATATATAAATATTAGCAGAAAAATAATCTAAAGCTTAAATTAAATACTAATTATAGCTAAATAAATTTTCGGTTTATTAAATAAAATTAATATTTAATTAAAATTTTAAACTATTTTTTTGCTAATATTTATATATAGTTTTAATTATTTTTATTTTTATTATAAAGGCCTGCTATTTTTATTTAAATAATATATTAGTTATAAAAAATTAGCAATTATAAATATTAATAAATATTTTTAGCTTTAATTATAGTATTAAATTATAATATATACAATCGTTAGTTTTTTAGCTTTATATTTAATGCGAGCGTTAAAAAAGTGCTTTTAGCATTAATAAGCTAAGCATAAAACAGCTAGCATAAGCGGTAGCTTATAAATTAGCGCTATATATACTATGCTAAAATATTTTATATATTTTTTAAAATAATAAAAGTTAGCGCTATTAAAGTTTAAAAATTATTTATTAAAGCTTTAAAAATAATATTTATATTATAGCGACTTTGCTATTTAAAATGCTTTTATTATAAAATAAGTTTAAAAAATGCTATATTAATAAAAAAGTTTTATAAAATAAATAGTCCGCTTTTAAAAAATATTAATAACGTTTTAGCCGGACGCTAATAATTTAATAACTTTTATAGTATTTATTAATATTTTATTATATAAAAAAAGTTTAAATTAAAAAACTATACTTAAATAGCTTTATATTTAAATATTTTTATATTTAAATAAATTAGCAATTAAAAAAATAAAATCTTTTATTATATAATTTATTAATTAATTTAGTAGCTTTATATTTAAATATTTTTATATTTAAATAAATTAGCGGTTAAAAAAATAAAATCTTTTATTATATAATTTATTAATTAATTTAATAGCTTTATATTTAAATACTTTTATATTTAAATAAATTAGCGGTTAAACAAATAAAATCTTTTATTATATAATTTATTAATTAATTTAATTAATTAGTTTATTATTTAATAATTAATTTAACTATTAATTTAATATATAATAATTAATTTAATATATTATATAAAATTTAGTGTATAGTATTAAATTTAATATAACGCGGTAAAATAAATGCATTATAATAAAATAAAAAAATATATTGCAAATATATCGCTATAAAATAAGTGCATTATAATAAAATAAGTAAGTATATTATAATAAAGTAAATATATTATAGTTTATTTAATACGTTATAGCGGCGGTTTATAAAAATTATAATTAAATAATTAAAAAGCTATATTTTTTTACTTTTTATTTTTTATGTTTATATTTTTTTATTTTTTATTTTTTATTTTTTTTTATTTATTATATACTTTATTTTTATATTTTTTTTTTTTTTATTTTTTATGCCTACGTTTTTTGATTTTTTATTTTTTTAAAATAGCTTTTTTTTTATTATTTTTAGCACTTTGCGCTTTAAAAATAGCCGGCTAAAAAAGGCCAGCGTTTTTAATACTTTAAATAAGCTAAAGCCGGCTATTTTTAAAGCTAAAAAAACTTTTAATAAAAAATAAGTTTTTATAGCTATTAAATATTATATTTTTAAAAAAATTTATATAGTTAATTTTATAATTAATATTTATTTATTATATTAACTTATGCTTTTAAATGCTAGTATAAAAAAAATTAATATAAAATAAACTTATATATTTAATATATTAGCTAATTTGCTTTAAAACCGATTAAAATAATATTATAATAATTAATTAAATATTAAAGCTAGCATTGCTGGCAGTATAGCTACTAGCGCTTAATTAATCGTTATAGCTAAAATATATAAAAACTTTAATATTAATAATAATAACGTTTTTTATTATTTAAATTTTAATAGCTATAAAAATAAAAATAAAAAATAAATAGTATTTACTAGCTAAAGCATTAAAGCTTTATATATTTTATTTATAACTAAAAACTTTATTTAAATTTTAAAATTAAAAAATATATTTAATATTTAAAATAATAATAATTATATTTAAAATAGCAATAATTATTTATTATTATATAGTTTATAATATAATAGTTTTTATACTATTTAAGCTTATTATTAGCATAAAATTAAAACGGCGGACTTTATAACTAGTTTAAGCTAATATAGCTTTTAGCTTTAAAATATTTTTTAAAACATATTAATATAGCTTTTAGCTTTAAAGCGTTTTTTAAAACATATTAAAATATTTTATATATTTTTTAAAATAATAAAAGTTAGCGCTATTAAAGCTTAAAGGTTATTTATTAAAGCTTTAAAAATAATGTTTATATTATAGCAACTTTGCTATATAAAGTGTTTTTATTATAAAATAAGTTTAAAAAATATTATATTAACAAAAAAGTTTTATAAAGCGGATAGTCCGGCTAAACGCCGATAATTTAATAATTTTTATAATATTTGCTAATATTTTATTATATAAAAAAAGTTTAAACTAAAAAATTATATTTAAATAGCTTTATATTTAAATACCTTTATATATAAATAAATTAGCGGTTAAAAAAATAAAATCTTTTACTATATAATTTATTAATTAATTTAGTAGCTTTATATCTAAATATTTTTATATTTAAATAAATTAGCGGTTAAAAAAATAAAATTTTTTATTATATAATCTGTTAATTAATTTAGTAGCTTTATACCTAAGTACTTTTATATTTAAATAAACTAGCGGTTAAACAAATAAAATCTTTTATTATATAATCTATTAGTTAATTTAGTTAATTAATTTATTATTTAATAACTAATTTAATTATTAATTTAATATATAGCAGTTAACTTAATATATTATATAAAATCTAGCGTTTGGCATTAAATTTAATATATTGCGGCAAAGTAGATATATTATAGTTAATTAGGTGCATTATAGTTAATTAAATATATTGCAGTTAATTAAATATATTATAGTTAACTTAGTATATTATAAAAAAAGCAGTAAAAAACTGCCTTTACTCCGGCTATGCTGCTATAACTATAATATTAAAAAAAAAAGCTAAACATAATTTAGCTAATTAAAAGCTTTAGGTGGCCAAATAAAATAGGGCAGAAAATATTAATATGCTGGTATTTATATACTGTTATACTTAAATATTTATAATATCTACCTTTTTAATACAGAATTTTTTTTTTTAAATAAGTAATAATAACTAAGTTTAAATAAAAAATTTTTTTTATTATAAAATCTATAGCAGAAAGAATTTTTTAAGGTAAAAAAGACCTTCGTTTTATTTTAATTATACCTCTTTACGTTAAAAACGAAGGCATAGCTCTTAGCCTCGGAGCGTTTTTTAAAATATGCTAGTATAGCTTTTAGCTTTAAAGCGTTTTTTAAAATATATTAAAATGTTTTGCATATTTTTTAAAATAATAAAAGTTAGCGCTGTTAAAGCTTAAAAGTCGTTTATTAAAGCTTTAAAGATAATGTTTACACTATAGCGACTTTATTATATAAGGTGCTTTTATTATAAAATAAGTTTAAAAAATGTTATATTAATAAAAAAGTTTTATAAAGCAGATAGTCCGGCCAAACGCTAATAATTTAATAACTTTTATAATATTTGCTAATATTTTATTATATAAAAAAAGTTTAAACTAAAAAACTATATTTAAGTAGCTTTATATTTAAGTACCTTTATATATAGGTAGATTAGCAATTAAAAAAATAAAATCTTTTATAATATAATCTGTTAATTAATCTAATAGCTTTATATTTAAATATTTTTATACCTAGGTAAATTAGCGGTTAAAAAGATAAAATCTTTTATTATATAATCTGTTAATTAATTTAATAGCTTTATACCTAAGTACTTTTATATTTAAATAAATTAGCGGTTAAAAAAATAAAATCTTTTATTATATAATTTATTAGTTAATTTAATAGCTTTATATTTAAATATTTTTATATTTAAATAAACTAGCAGTTAAGCAAATAAAATCTTTTATTATATAATTTATTAATTAATTTAATTAGTTAGTTTATTATTTAATAATTAATTTAACTATTAATTTAATATATAATAGTTAATTTAGTATATTATATAAAATTTAGCATATAATATTAAATTTAATATATTATAGCAAAGCAGGTATATTATAGTTAATTAAATATATTATAATTAATTAAATATATTATAGTTAATTAAGTATATTATAGTTAATTTAGTATATTATAAAAAAAGCAGCAAAAAACTGCTTTTATTTTAGCTATGCTGCTATAACTATAATAATAAAAAAAAAAGCTAAATATAATTTAGCTAATTAAAAGCTTTAAATAGCTAAATAAAATAAAGTAAAAAATATTAATATGCTAGTACTTATATATTATTATATTTAAATATTTATAATATTTATTTTTTTAATACAGATTTTTTTTTTTTAAATAGGTAATAATAACTAAGCTTAAATAAAAAAATTTTTTTATTATAAAATCTGCAGCAAAAAAATTTTTTTAAAATAAGAAAGACCTTTGTTTTATTCCAGTCGTACCTCTTTATATTAAAAACGAAGGCATTTTTTAAGGTAAGGAAAACCTTCGTTCCACTCCAGTTGTACCTCCTTACGTTAAAAACGAAGGCATATCTTTTTATTTTCACCATTCGAATTCTACCCCTTCCTTTTCAGTATTATTGTGCCTCTAGACCGTGGTGAGGAAGGGCTTAGGTCGATATGAGGTTTTTTCCGAGCAGTCTCATCTTCGGCTCCGTCTTCCCCTATTTTCCGAGGCGCTGGGTGTCCCGAGAGCCCGCGGCCTTCGTGCTGCGTGAACTGCGTGAACCAACTGTCGCCGTTTGCCCTCTTCTTTACCGCCCGGAACACACGCTCCAGCCGGAATGATGCCCCAAACTCGGGTCGTAGAAACCCCTCGGCCGATTTGCAACGTGCTAGAATTGCTGAGGCATCCGTCTCTCCCAGCAGTGCCGTCCAGGCCCGCCATACCCGACACCCATTGGACGCGAACATGTTAAATATCGCCTGCTGAGGGAGAAAGTATCGTAACGACTGCGGTGAAAGCAAGTGAAATAGTAGATTTTCTACCGCATATTCTAGGAACGGGTATGACGATGTGACGAGCTTGCGCTGGACAACCACGTTCTTTCGCCACGTGGGCAGCATGTCCGGCGAGAGGACGCCCGGTTTCGATATTGGGTCCGGCTCCGGCTCCGGCTTCGGCCCCGGTGATCGATACCCGCTGACCAGAGGCGACAGGTCCGATGTGTTCAGGTACATCAAGATCGTACGAAGAAGACTATAGTGGCAGAGGTCGACTGTCTTGTCGTCCGGCTGTATGGTTGTCGCTCGTCCAGAAGACAGCGCAGCGAAGCCCCTTCCCGACAAGAAGAACACCCTGACCGAGTCATTGATGGGATAAACACGCTGAAGTCCGAGCGACTGTTGCGTTTTGCTCTCGCCAACTGCCGGCCTCGCCTCTAGCAAGCCACATGTACGGGAGCAGATCCATTGGTAGAACTGCGACGGCGTATCAAATTGCTTGCCCGTCCTCTGCAGCGCCTGCATCGACCAAGGCAATCCAATATCTAACGTGGTTTGCGCATCGTAGCAGTGCAAGAAATGTGTGCGGCCCAGGCGAACCGCCATTCGCAGGTCGTTGAGCACCATGGGCTCCGGTGCCAATAGAACCCATCTCATGATAGTCGTCGCGTCCGCCTTCTCTTTTGATGAGAGATTCCCCAACGACCATTCATATAGTCCACATAGATCCTGAGGAAGTTCCCGCAACACTTGGTCCACGGATTCTCGCCTCCGGCCACCATCGATGATTTCATTTAGCAGATTTGTTGCAAAGTGTGCCCAAGCGAAACTCCCTCCGGCATTCTCGGCAATCTTTCGAACAAACATAGAGCGTTCGTCCCAGCCAGCTTTCAGACGGAACTGTACTGACAATGTGATATCCCCAAGATTGTGATTTTCTATTTCTAACGGAGCAATATTGGCCGGCACATGGCCGTCAATCGCTCGGCTGGCCAGACATACCGTGTACGTTGAGTTCCGTGCCATTTTGCAAAGACAGTACAACAGTTCCTGGATATACGCATCGTCGCAGCTCTCCTGGACATCAACTAGGATGAACGTTCTTCTTGCGAGATTATGGTGCTTTGCCGTGATATAGTCATCGAGAAAGAAACGAGTAAGGTCAGCATCGCTTATGCTACCATGACCCAAGCTAGAGAGTCGTTGTCGAAGGTCTAGGTCTTGCACAAAGAGTTGAGAGAGAACAGAACGGATGGTTGTGATACATCGCATAGTTCCCAGCTTCGAGCTTGGTACAAAGGTCCCGTGAAGACTCTGGTCTTCCGCGGTACAGTACACTACTGACACTGGCGCAGATTTCCATTGCTTTTCCATCTGGCCTCGAATCTGCTGTAACTGAGTCGTCTTCCCCGAGCCTGGGACACCTGTCAGCCAGAGTACGTATTCATTGCTACCCCCTCGGCGACGATACCATTCACAGAATTCTTTTGTGCTGCATATCCCTCTACATGTACCCAAGGAGCTTTCCGTGATAGGTTGCTTAACGTCCCAGGGCCGATGAGTAGTAAGTCGTCGCAAGCAGTCTGATGATTGGTTAGCGTTCTCATATAAAATGACAACAGGATTTTTGCGTACTCATTTCTTCAACAGAGAGTTCTCGGCGCTATTGTCCCTTATTAGTTATGCGCCCTAACAAGACTCTAGCAGTGGTGGGCTACCCTAGATCTCTCATCCCTCACGATAGCTCGAAGGATCGATGACAGCGATTTGAAGCCTGCATCGCTAGTCGATCTGAATTGACACATCGTACGATGGTCTGCGGGCAAGCTTTCTGCGTTTTCTCTCACATCGCCAAGTTTACACAACTCGACACGGTTCATCTAGGAAGATACGTGAGCTTGTTACCAACAATGCTTATGCTTCTAATGGCGGCGGGACCTACAATTGCTTCATCTATTCCGGAATCTTTTTCTTCCTGATACGTCTTAACGACAAAATTGAAATGGTGCCATATCCGAACAAACGCCTCTTGGGCTTCACCCCATCTAGGATTATCCACGCCACACAGGGCAGGCAATATCGGACTTTCTGCCGTGACGCCCAAGCAGGCGCCTGCCATTTTCACCGCCGTAATCGCCAGCGACTCGTTCCCTATGACCCGGTGCGGACAGCCAAAGAAGATAGCCGCGGCCAACGAGCCCAGAATATCCTGCTCGCTTTCTACGTTGCTGTACTCGGCCTGGCGTAGCACCTATCCTAGATGTAAGTATCCTTTACACGGAATGCTATGTCCATCAACCTACTTCTTTCACAATGATCCCCCCGAGCGAGTGCGCGATGAAGACCAGGGGTCTTTGCTGCGCACCAGCACCACGTCGCAGCTCTCCGAGTCCCCGGCGGAGCTCGTTCACGTGCGAGAAGATATCCGGCTGAGAAGCGGCCGGCACGCCCGCGCTGCGGATGGTATGATAGCCCCAGGTGATGATGCGGGCCTCCGGGCACGCGATGGGCAATAGGTCGCGGGGCCAGAAGACAAGGGATGGCGCGTTCGGCTCATCTTGATGCGAATTCATCCGCGGGGCCGTAGCCCCCACACTCGGCCGGCGCCTCCTATTTGAAGAGCTCGGTTTTCTTAACAACGATCTCAGCGAGTCGTCGCATGCGAGCGGGTCAGCCTGCGATCGTGTGTTGGATGCTGCCGCTCTGCCGTCATACTGCCAGCTTCTCATCGGATGGCCTCCTAATCCATGGACGAAGACAACACTAGGAAGGAACCATCATAAGCTCATGGGTCTTCGAGAACATATAAGGATACAGAAAAGAATACTCACTCCAACAGTGCATCCTCGCTCTTCTCCGGCTCGTAGGCCACGTGAAAACCGGCCGAAGGGATCTCGTCATGAGGCGGACTCATCGCGGCGAATCATGGATGAGTCTCATCCAGCTAATGAGTAACAGACCTATATAATAATATATGAATCCCAGCTAATATCGCGCCGGGAGAATCTCAATAGCTTCATCGCAATTCTATATATACTTATATATACGTTACAAATTAATAGAACTAACTATCTGTTTAACCTCGGGGCTTATAGCTGGCCAGCATTACTTAGGCAGCTGGTGCCTGATGCGATGCGACAAATGATCTTCCGGCATGCGATTCGTTGGCGGTGGGGGTCAGGGTTGTAATCATGCCGTATCGTATTGCTGCGCAGATGTCGCTGCTCAGAGAACGAAACGAAAAAGCCCCGTCCCCGCGCCTCGTTTTCAACCCGTAAGGATCAGGCAAGATATGGCATGATGGAACGAACCAACCAACCCTCCCTCCCTAATATCCGCGCAAATCACATGTTCGCCCCGCGTGTCGTGTCGCGTCACCATCCAATTGGTAGCGATAGCCCGCATCGCTCGCCTCGCGGGCAGTAATTGAGTAGGTAGTTGGGGTGACCCGTGAAACACGCCGGGGCCCCAATGTGACGGGAGCTGTTTCTAGCGACGAATTTTTCTATCGCTGTCGAGAAGTTGCTTTATTTCGCTTTCTATATATTTGTCTATCTAAGTATCTATCCATTTCTCCCTTCCTCTGCTAATCTCCTTGTCCCTGCGTCGCATTCTGTTGTCGCCTCACATCCCTATCATCGCGGGTAGTTACAACCCGCAATGTGCAACGATTCGACGGCCTCGCTTCTTTTCGCCTGTTTCATTCGCCCTGTCTTGTCTGGATGCTGCAGTTCGTGACGAGGTGATCACCTTAATATGCCTGGCTGGTTAAGTGAGTCGTTGTACGGGTAGCAGCAGGTTGATTGAAGGAGACTGATTGTGCCCACGCCATAGTAAAATGTTGCTGCGTAGCACACATGCCCGGTCGCACGCTATATACGCGAGTAAGCACTTTATATATGTAACCGCATCCTGCTCTCCTTGCGGCTGGTCCCTGTTACAACACCATTTCTCCCAAGAGTCAAGTCCACCCCATTAGACTACCAACCTCATTCCTCAGCGTCACGGGGTGAGATACAGCAAACAATCGTTTTGTGCTACAAGGGACTAGATAGGAGAACGCTTGCTGTTTCAAGTCGTAAACTCTTTGTGCCCATGTCATTGTTGAGTGTTTAGGGGAAACCAACTACAGCACTACACTGCTGCTACCTGCTACAATAAAAGTACCATATTATCAGCACGAGCATGAAATCTCTTTACAGTTAATCGTTCAACAGATATCGACTCAAATCCACACAACAAGTTTTATAATATTAGTTAGGGCAGCCTTTGATAGTCCAAATAGCCGGGGAGAGGTGGTTCAATCTTTTGAAGCTGTTCGGAATACTTTGTAAATTATATTGATGTAGACAGCTTCTCCACCGCCTACCCCTCACGTCAGGTACTCGGGATGGTACGGCGAGATACTGATGACATGCAAACTTACTGCCCATCCGACGCCTGCCCCGCCCCTACAGCTCTCCCACTTAAGTGCAACAACAATGAAAGGGAATTTTATCAACGCTCTTTGTCAAGTCTCTGCGAAGTGGCCATATTCAGGCCGCTCGAATACGAGTGTGATGTATATTCCACGTTTCAACATTAACATGCTGTGACACAGATGAGTCCGGGATATCATTGCCTTGCACAAGAATCCTGGCAACCAGGAACTATCTCGTTGCCGAAATTTACAACATGTATTGAGATAATAGCACACAGGAAGTTAGTGATCGTGCGAACAACAAATTTGTAACATTGAATGGCAAATACGAGGCCGATCAAATGGGTCAAATTGGGGTTTTACACCTTCTGCATTCTGCGTCGATGCTCCTATGGGTGCACTGCCACCACGGTCGACAACCTGTGTGCATACCTCTGAAGCTATACAGAGTCGGAAAATTGGAGTAAGCGACTAGAACCCAACGGTTACTGCTGCAGCGATTTACTTGGATCAGCACAAAAGGCACTTATATGAATGGCCTTCCCCAATCATTACACAAAACTTCATATGCTCGACTTACACCTAGAATGAGTGTAATCATATTGCGCAATGATTGATTTTTAGATGGACCACATAGATGGGACAAAGAGGACTAACTTGGCCGCTTTGAACGGCCGCTGGCGCTCACTGCGGCATAATCTGTGGAGCTATCGTCATCTGGTCTAATTTGCGAAATTGCACTCATTTTCCACTTTGAAAAAATTTTCAGCTTAAATACTGACCGCTCCTCACATATCTGAGACGGACTCAGTAATATAAATCCTAACTTTCTCGACTTCTGAGACAGGCTCGGGAATCTATCCCATTGAGCCCCTGCCCCTATACTGCAGTTACTTAGAAGCGAGCTGATCGTGATCTATCCTATGTCCAGAGCGCAGATACCCTGACAGCTACACACCTCTCGACCGGGCGTGTTCCTTTTCCTTAGGCTATCCGACTGCTACGTTATGAATTGATCCCTACGAAGAAAATTATGGTATTTTGAAGAGACAATCCCAAACATTGAAGACAGACAAGGCCGTCTTTCGAGAACCACCTGCACCTCATATCTCCTTCAGCGAGGGCGTCTCCCATCGTTCGTACGTAACCGACCAAGTTTGGGATATGGTAATTCCATTTGACATCCTCGCGCGGGTTTAGTTTCGCATCTATCTGGTCCCCGCGCACTCTGTCTATATTGATTGTTCGTGGGTGGATTGAAATATCTGCTCTTCTCGCTGGTAATCTTACTGAAATATGCCAACCGTCGACTGAACATTCATGCTTACGTTTGACAACATCTCAGCTTGGTATTATACTGCTTCCGTATTATATGCGCGCGTATATTAAGCTATGGCACTTGGGGTCTCTCTGAGGGGACAGTCGGCGGTTTCACGCACGTCTTCTTCTAGCCAGTCACGACATCCGGCAGTCGTCAAGATGCAGACAGCTATGGGCAATGCGCGTTGTGCCGGCTGGATGCACACATCCTTCATCCCAAACGATGAATTTAACAAGATGCTGACCCGCGAAACCATTTCGGAGGTGATTTCCTCGGTACTCAACCTTGCGGAACCAGATGTTGAGCTGCCTGCTCTTGTCGACAACATTGACCCAAGAGACCCGAGAGACTCAAAGACATCAAGAAAGCGAATATTTGCGATACTTACAATGTTAGATGTAACTGATTCGATCGTCCACTTCATCGATGCAGGTATCTATGACAAGCACCTTCCTTTTGAAAAAGATAAACCTTCCGGCGACAATCAAGTAAGGTATATCGGTGATGACGGAAGCGAAGCTGTTTGCCCGATTCAATGCTTTGACAATAGTCACGCCGTGGCGCACACGTTCAGAATCCTTCAGTGGGAATACCTAGCCCCCTCATTCAGCTTTGGGCAGGGCGAGGTGCACCATCATGAAATACAGTTTCCGACGCCCCTGCCCTTTATAGAGGGGGATTCCGTGCCCATAGTTGGAGGCAATAGTCAAGTAAGCCGTGTTGTAATGCACCCTAGTCATCATGACTTGGTAAGTTCATCCGTTTGATTTCGAGGCGGATGCTGATACCGCATCGAGACCGACGGATGCGAATTTGCCGTGAAACGACTGTCATCGTCGACAAATGATGAGTTCGAGAGGGAAGTTGAAGCCTTGAAACGTGTCCGACAACTCAATCATCCGCATCTTGTCAAGTTACTTGGAACATACAAGTACCAAGAATTTTACTACTTGATCTTCCGATGGGCGACTGATGATTTGAAGACATTCTGGCGGAACAATCCATCTCCAGATTCAGTCTCAAGTATGAGTATCTGGGCTCTTGAGCAATGTCTTGGAATAGCTCAGGGCTTACAGTTAATCCACAATGACCACCATTCACCTCGTAACCAATCTGGTGTCAAGGGAAGGCATGGAGATATCAAACCTGCTAATATCCTACGCTACGCGCCGATCCCAGGATCCCAAGACCCCGCGTGGGGAGTTCTGAAAATTTCGGACTTTGGATTGGCAAGATTTCACCCAAATGATTCCTACAAGCGGCAGTACAGAAACGGACTTGTTGCCACATATGCCTATCGCTCACCAGAAGCCGACCTGGGGGGCGAAATATCGTACTTATGGGACATCTGGCCCCTGGGCTGCCTTTATCTTGAGTTTATCACTTGGATTCTCCGAGGATCGAATGGAATCACCGCGTTTTCTGAAGAGCGTAAAGATGAAGATGAGTCGCACAGCTTGAATGCGTATGAGGCAGACAGCTTCTTCAAGATGGACAACACGAAAACTTTTCGAGCCTGTTTAAAGGATTCGGTTCGAAGAGTGCGTATCAGTATCAACGTCCATGAGGCAGTGGCTTACGTAGAAACCAGCACATCGATGAACTGCATGGCCATCCTGAGTGCACAGGCTTGATACACGACTTTCTGGCTCTCATTTCAGAGGATTTGATGAGAGTCCGGGCGAAGAAGCGTGCTAAATGCAATCAAATCGTCAAAAGACTAGAATTGATGAAAAGTAAATGCGAGGACACCCAGGACTACTACACTAAGCCACAAAAACGACTGGTCAAAAGAGCAACAAACAAATCGGACAAGTCTCGCACATACGCGGTTCCAGTCTCCAACAGAGACAGTGAGAAAGCCATCGAAGAAAGCTCGGTATCAAGCTTCGGAAATCGATCCCGCTGGGGGAAAGGTTTCGGCGGGTTTCTGTATTTCATCGGATCTGGCTTTGGCAACAGTAATAAAAATCTGGATAGCGGCAAGGAGTAGCTCGATAGTAGTGTTACGGCAAAAGCGACGTCGCTAATCCCGTAAGGTGGGTTAACGATATATAAGGTCACTCTCCGCGACAAGCAGCTAGTCTCATCTGGTAGTTCATGTTCACGCAATAGAATCGATAGTCTGGCGTAAAGTCTAGCGTAACCGTATATATTGTTTTATTCGTGTATGTTACCGTGCAGACCCAACTGTATGCTGCTCCCCCATCTAACATATAATTGGCAGTTAGCTCCTCATATTTATTCATATGCCCACAGCTAGGCTTATGACAGTGCTGACGCAAAATGGAGAAAGTGGGGGGGGGGGGGGGGGGGGGGGGGGGGGGGGCGGGGGGGGGGGGGGGGGGGGGGGGGGGGGGGGGGGGGGGGGGGGGAGG
>MU392203.1:215153-267909 GCA_022578495.1 Nemania sp. NC0429 | reverse complement strand
ATAAAAAATATTATTGGCATTTTTCACCACATATTTTTTAATTTGCCCACAGCTTGGCTTTTTACAGTGCTTCCGAAAAATGGATAAATTAACCCCCCCCCCCCCCCCCCCCCACTCAAAAAAAAAATATCGCTACTGGCCTCCAGAGACCAAATCTTCAAGTTTACGAATCCTCTGAGTGATATATTAGCCGCAACTCTCTCACGGGCTAATGGAGTCGCCCAATCCTTGCCTCGGGCGTCTGGATATGGAGTAGTAGTACGCTAATAGGACCACGGCTGTGGAAGCAACGCTGAATGCAATGTAGATCCAGAATGACGATGAGACTGCTGATTCTCCATCCCCAGCTTGCCAGTTGAAAAACGTCATTGAGAATATTGTCTATGAGTCAATTAGCT
The DNA here is from genome assembly GCA_022578495.1 of Nemania sp. NC0429. NCBI lineage: Eukaryota > Fungi > Ascomycota > Sordariomycetes > Xylariales > Xylariaceae > Nemania > Nemania sp. NC0429. Next base: position 267,511 of record MU392203.1, on the reverse strand, counting down.
ATTCCAGGTTCCATGAGGTGTGAACAGGGCGTGAATCAACTCACGGCAAAGAATGTCCCAGGTAGGAACACCATTGTTACCAAAGCTATAGTTCTCATATGGCGGGAGTCTCGGCTTGATGTTAAAGCCAATGACATACTGGTCTCGCCTTGATACTGTGGTATTATAACTTTGGTCAACATATATTGTAATATTGGGTCTGGTAATGAGAAGGTAACGGATGCTTACCAACTGTGTGGCCATTGCCAGGCCGTCAAATCTTGTCTGGCACTCTATGATCTTGTCGCGATAATCTTCCAAAATGCTTTCGATGCGCTTTATGATCTTCAGATTTGTCGTGACCATGGTCTCCTGATCTATCCCGAAGTCTCCTACAGAATTAGTAGAACTTTGGTTATCCGGTCGATCTTCGAAGCTGGCGACAACATCCGGTTTAGGATCTCGCAGTGCTGAATTTGAGGCCATTTCCGAATCTCGACAGGACTCCCCGGCAGGCTGCCTGCTTACTCGTCGCCATGGCTCAGCATACTCGTCGGTTAAAGTTCGGGCATGATCTAACATTTTGTTTAATTGCTGGCTCCATGTCGTTAACCCATTCTTCAGATGTAACATATCAAGATAAACCCTCTGCTTAGCGTGCCTTTCAGAGTCGTTTGTGGGTTGATGTTGGCTGATCAAGGCTCCTGAGTCTAATGTAGGTATCATTGATTCAAGCCTAGACACACCAGATTCAAATATAATGTGATGCCTTTTCCTCTCAATTTCCACAAAGAGCCCAGGCAAGAGCAACGGATGAGAGGCCTGCCTGATTGCAAGACGAAGTTGTTGAACCACATACTTCTTGTGAGGTTCAGAGCATCCTAAGAGGGCTCCAAAGCTGAGTCTGCAGTGGGGGAAGTGGGTGACCGTCATGGCCAGATCACTACCCCAGGCGTTTGTTGATCGACAGGTGTAAACTTCATGGTATTAGACTGGTATTTTCATTGTATTGCGAGTTGGATGACTAACCTCTGGCCTTTTCTGCATCAGGTTCGTCCTGAAGAAAATAATCGTCGTATGAGAACAGAGGCACATCAGCGCGATTAATTGCAGGTGAAATTGAACGATGCATGTAGAATGCTTCAGATACCCTTGAAAATACCTCCCTCGAGAAGGGCAGAATTCTGGGCTCTCGCTCTCCGCTGGCTCCAACGGACTCTTCATTCTCAAAAAGACTGGCTACGTGACGAATTTGGGGATGCTTCTCATCTCCATCATTTTGACCCGCCGGGGATCTGGGATTCTTTGCCGCTGAGGCGCGTGGCGTCATTCTAGTCTACCGTTAGCACTCAGCCATATTCCATCAATCCTACTCTTACAGTAGCACAAAGCCTGAGTCCCCATCTTGCCTCCTAAGCGAAGGCAGCTTCTTGAGAGTGTTATTATGAACTCATAGTGATTGAATTCTGATACGGCCGATACCTCTCGAATGAGTGCATTCCAGTCTTCTTCCGTGACACACTCATGCTCTACTATTTCCTAATAGAAATCAGTACGTCTCTATTTCACCGTGTTCGACCAGCTACGCACCTCTTGAGATCCTAAAAGGGTGATCACAGTTGCCGGAGCGTGGGAATACCGAAATACCCTATCCAAATCACGAGCCGTAAAGGAAGTGATGTCTTACGTAGAAGTGGAGTCTAGATCAAGTGGAAGAAGATAATTAGTGCTAAAATTAGTAGAATTACTAAAAATATATTAAAATAATCTGCTTATTTAATTTTTTAGGAATAATAAAAAGAAAAAAAGCACCTATTTATATATCTAAGTGCTATATACATACAGTTATTAAATTTAATAAATTTAGTTTATATAAACCTATTAAATTTTTATATATTTATAATATATTTTTTAGCTTTGTTATTATTTATAAAGCAAAGCTGCCTATAAATAAAGAATTTATAAAAAATCTTATTTTAACTTATAGGTATTTTTATATTTTTTTTTAGTTATACGTTATATATAGGTAAAAAAAAACTAAAAGATTTTTAGCATTTATAAAGACTTTTTTTAATAAAAATTGCAAATATTGCTGTTATTTTTAATAGTATTAACTTTTAAGCTTTTAAACTTTTTTTTTAATTAAAGATTTTAACGGTTATTTAGCTTTTATATTTTTAAATAGTTATAAACAATATTATTTTATAAATAGGTTATATAAATAATTACTAATTAAATTTTTTATTTTTTTTTTTTTTTTTTTTTTTTTAAGCTTTATATATAATTTAATAAGTTAAATTTTATAATTATAACGCTAATATTTTTATAAACACTAATTTAATTTTATATATAAATTTAATTAATTATTAGATTTTTTTTTTTTTATAAATCGTTTATTTAAAATATTTATGCGCATACGCAATGTTTTTATTAGTGGCGGTTATATTAATTTTTTATACTAACTGTTAATAGTAGCAATAAAAATAATAATAATAATAGCTTTTTTTTTTTTTTTTTTTTTTATAAATATTTATTTAAATTTTATTAAAAAAAGTTTTTAAGCTTTAGCTAATTATTTTAAGTAGCACTACTGTATAAATGTTTTTATTTGCTAAATGTCGCATATGCTGCACTATAGTTGCTGCTAAATAGTAAATAAAGCGGAATATTGCTGCCGCTTTTATAGCTTCGCATGCTAAGGCTAAGGCCGCTAAAGAGATTGCGCACGCTGCTAAGGCCGCCGCCGCTGCTGCTATTGCTGCCGCCAACAAGCCTTTAGTTAAGCCTAACGCGGGCGCTGATGCGGGCGCCGATGCCGCCGCCAACGCCGCCGCCAACGCCAATGCCAATAGCAATAGCAATAGCAATAAGGCCTCTTTTTGCCGCTACTGCCGTTTTAATTGCGGTGCTTGCCGCGCTGTGCTGTGCAAGGCGTATATATGTTTTGCCTTTGCAGGCAACTTTAGCGTTTGCTATAATATAGTTTATAGCGCCCGCTGCTAGCGGTATGCTTTTAGGCACTAATATAAGCTTTAATATAATTTTTTTTTTTTAGCAGGCTTTAAAAAAATATATTAACTAAATTTTATATAGCTTTTATTATATTTTTTTAGTTATATTATATTTAATAGCGGCTATTAAAGCTAATATTTATTAAAATAAAATAAGTTTAATTTTTTTAATTTTAGAAATTATATTTAAATAATTTTAAACTAAATAGAATTTAGCTTGTCTAGCTTTGCATTGCTGTATATATATTATTTTTAATTTTAAAATAAAAGTATAGCGATTTTTTTGCTAGCGCTACTATTATTTTTGCTGCTGTTTTTGCTGTTACTGCTGTTTTTGCTGCTTTTATTGCCGTTTTTGCCGCTTTTATTATTTTTGCTGCTACTATCGCCGCTGCTATAATAGCTTTTTTTTTTGCTTTATTATAAAATAATTAAATTATTTAATTTTGTAAAGCTTTAGCTTTATAATTATTAAGATTTTTATATTTAAGTTTTAAAAAGCCGGTGTATTTTAAAAAAGTTAGTTTTAATAGGCTTTATATTTATAATAAAAAATAATTATTTTTTATGCTTTTTAATAATTTTTTTATAGTGTGTAAGCTATATTTTATAAATTAATAAGCATATAAAAATGTTCGAATTAAGCTTATAATAAATTTTTTATAAGTTTATTTGTAGGCATTTAATTTATAAGCAGATATACTATTTTAAAAAATTTTTTATAATATTTTTACCTAATTTATATGTTTTAAATGTTAATATAGCATAGCTAAATATTAATTTTTTTATTTTTTTTTATTATAAGTCGGATTATTTAAATATTATTTAAATAAATCGTTTATTTTTAGCCGAGTTTTAAATTTATATTTTTTAAAAGTTTTTTAAAAGCTATAGTTTTTATGCCTATAAGGCTTAATATATTGATTTTAGTTTTAATAGTTAATATAAAAACTATGCTTTAATAAGTCGTTTTTTATATAATCGCACTTTTAAATAAGGATATAATATATTTATAAAAAAATTTTCTAGTTTTTTTATTATTTATAAAAAAAGCATTTTTAATAATAAAAAAAGCCTAGGCGCTTTTATTTTCGTTTTTATATATAATTTTTAAAGATTAGGTATAATAAAAATATTTAATTATTTGTTTAGCTATATTTATATAGTTTAAACTCGGGTTAATAAGGTATTTTAATAGTAGGGCTGCTATATATACTATATTTGGTTTAATTATAATTATAGTATATAAAATAAACCTTATAAGCTTTTAAAATAGCTTTATCTAAGCTTTCGTAGCTTTTTTAATATATTTTATTAGCTTTTTAAACGGTAAAAAAATAAAGAAAATCTAGTTTTAATTAGCTAAATTGAATTTTTTTGCGATTTTTTTAATATATTAGTAGTACAGTATGCCGTAGAGTGCAGTACGAAAGTAGTGTTGTAAGTCCGAAATAAAAGATGTAGATTAGAAAGTCTAGGCCCTAGGCCCTCCAAAAAGGAGGGACCTAATAGGCAGGGTAGAGTCCAGGAGACTCCACTATCTATCTAATCTACATAGGGACTAGTGTGGTACGTACGGCAAGGGTCTCAAGAGAGACCCCCCTGCCAGTCCGTGTCATATGCCGGGGCACAAAAAAAAGGCTGTTAACCTTAACAGCAGTCAAACGATCAATCCATTCTAATTGATTAATCGATCAATCGATTACTTATATAAATGTTTTATAAGGGCGTCCACGACCCTGTTTAGTTACTTTAGCTTTCGCTTAGCCGGTAACAATTGACTCCTTTAAAGGTAGATTAGGCCGTCCGCCGTTGCATAGCTAGTACTCGTCCACCAATTCCTTAGAATTACGCAATTATCACTCCGACCGCTACCAATTGTTCTTATAGCCGTACCCTTTCTATTTTATTAAATACTCGTATCCCGACTTTATACGGTCAAGCCGATGCTTTAACAGTATTTTAATCTTAAAAGAGGCTCCGGCTTTTTCAAGATCCTCCTAGTCATTTACAATAGGCCCTGGCACCGGTACAGTACAATGGAACGGGTCTTCGCCTTGCATGCTAGAGGAGAGGTGTGCCACGGAGACGACGGGGTGTATATTAAAGGTCTCAGGGAGATCTAATTTGTACGCCAGACGACCGATTCTGCGTTTGATCTTCCAAAGTCTAGCTTTCTGTTGCAAATACTTCTTTAAAGGCTTACTAAAAAGGTGGTAACCGGTATGTAAACGTAGATAGACCTGGTCTCCGACGTTAAATTCCATTAACTTATATTTTTCGTCGTAGTACCTTTTAGCTTTTGCGGCTGCAAAGTCTATGGCCAATTTGGCATCTTTTTGCAGATGCTCTCGCATAAATCGAAAGTCGTTAAATCTATTCGCTGCCATTAGTTAAAACAGAACATCGCTTGGTGCAGGGAGTCGAAAGCCAAAAAGTTGCTTATAAGGCGACGATTTAATTAAGTCGGAGTATGCTGCATTAAGGTTCCACTAAAGGGCAGGCAGGACGTCAATCTAAACTAGTTCTAGGTGCATAAAGGTGTAGTGCCGAATTGCGATTTTAACTGTCTGGTTTTTTCGTTCTAACAGACCGTCTCTTTGCAGGTAATAAGCTGTAGTCATAAGTAATTTAATATCTATACCTTTCCACAGACCTCGCCAGAACTCTAATATAAATTTGCGGTCTCTGTCGGAAATAATGCCGCTAGGCATTCCCTAATCGGACAGAAGGAGCTGGCGTGCCAAAACAAAAGCCTAATCTTCCGCTGTATACTTCATATAACCAGGTATTAATAAAGTCCGCTTAGACGTAGCGCAAGTAGTAGGCATCAGTGCATTATAAGTCGAATGACCTTTAATTTGCTATAGGGTATTAACCAACGGTACCTCCGGCAGTCCGACGATAAAGTCAATTCTGATGGTTTTTATAGGCCTAGCATCCTCTGGTCGTATTGGAGTATAGTCGCTGTAAGGCTTTTCACGACTGGTATTACATACTTTGCAACCGTTGCAGTGCTTAAGGTATTTAAGTACTTTCTAAGTTTTGCCGGCGATAGAGTATAGCTCCAGTTCCTGTATTATGCGCTCTTTTCTGAAATGATGTCTGTCGTTATGCGCTATACTAAAAAACTTACTAAGCTGTGCGTTTAGAACGTATAGCCGATACCTACCTTTTCTGTCTACGTTATACAAAAGCTTATCGACAATTACAAATGGGTAGCCGGGCCGAGAAAAGTTCTTAACGTCCTCGTTGTTATCACGGAGAGTTTGCAGGATCTTACGGTATTTGGGGTCTTTTTAATAATCGGCGACTATCTCATTACGCGTCGCAGGGTCTATAATAGCTTTTATAACTCTAGCGTCGGGCTTAGACATAATTACCTAAATCTTATCCAGGACAGGACGCTCATCCGTCCGTTGCACCTCCTCTGTATTATCGACAGGGTCGGTGACGTTGCTTAATCGGCTGAGGGCATCAGATACGAAGTTAAAACGGCCCGGCAGATAATACACCTGCAGACCGTACTGCGAAAGATAGATAGAAGCATTAACCAGTCGCTTATTGGCCCTGTCTGTAAATCCGATATTAAGGTTAGTCTGGTCAAGAATACCTTTGGTCGCGGAGTGGTCTGTAAGTACGACCACTGGGTCATACGACGCTTCGATGGTAGTACGTAGACGCTTGCAGGCCCATACAACACACGCAACTTTAAGTTCCGACGGGCCGTATCTTAATTCGGGCTGTGAAAAAAGCCGACTAAAAAACATAACTGGGAGGACCTAAGTATTAGGTATAACTGAACCGGGCTCCCATGTATAACCGTCTTTAAAGTGGAAAAGCATTACTCCGAACCCTCGCTTAAGAGAGCCGTCGACCTGCATAAATAGGGTCTTCATTAGGTCGTGGTAATAAAGTATCGAATATGCACAGATAAGCTTTTGGACCGCCTTAAATAATGCCTTCTCTTTGTCTATAGACGTATAGACGGTTGATCGGCAATAGGCTTACCGCTTACCTGGATTGTTGGCAACAATACGTCCTAATTTGCGACCTGCTGCCAACAACTCCGTCTTGCGCTTTTAAAGGGGGGCCAACGCCTGCGCATAGTAAAAGAGCAAGTTACGAAAAAATCCACTGCTTTCTATGTACTGCTTAAAAGACTTAAAAAAATTAAAAAAGCTAAGATTGCAAAACGCGGCCAACCTCTTTTCCGAGGTCGACATGCCGAAAGCGTCCACTTAAAAGCCTAGCAGCTCAACTAATAGGTATCTGATAAAAGACTTTTTTAAGGACAAAGAGATACGCTTTTTGCGAAAGAGGGCAAAAATCGTACGTAAGTAAGAGAGATATTCGTTTTTAAAATCAGAAAAAAAAACAATATCGTTAATGAATGCTCTACAGAAGTGTTTGTATAGTCAGAGCAACTTATCCATAAAGCGCTGAACGTAGGCCGGGGAATTCCGAAAACCCATCAGTGCCACGGTTGATCTTTTAAAACTGCAAAGGCTAATAATGGTAAAGCAATCCCGATAATCTGGGTATATTCCGAATTGATAAAAAAAAGACGTAGCATCGACCACAGTTATATATCTCTTTCTCCGGATAGATAAAATAACTTCTAACTGCAAAGGCAAGGGGTAATTGTCTGGCACAGCCACCTTGTTCAGAGTGCGCAAGTCTACAACAGGTCGGGACTTTGCCTCTCCTTTTCGCTATAGCCAGACCACGAACGTTGCATGCGCAAAGGGAGTAGGTCCATCGACCCACTCCATTTTGCCTTGCTTATAGAGTTTATCGAAGACTTTATTAACGGCTTTTCGATCGCGAATACTTAAGAGGTACATTCGGGAGTTCAACTTAGTCTTTTACCAGTTATCCACTAGCGGGATTTTCATCTGCTCATCCTCTAGTATGTCGATAATACCCTGGTCGTGCCAAATCTTAGATATCTTGTCGAGCAGTCGAAGTATCTCCTTAGCCGTAATGTCGCCACCTATATAGATCGACTAACCGTTTAGTGCCTAAACCTCGTTACTTTCGGTAGATTTTTTAATGCCGAATATCGAGGGAACCTCGACAATACGAGGTTTATATAAATTATTAAGGTCGGGTGGCTGGGGATCGTCCATCGCAGCAAGGGCATCGAACGGATCGATCACTTCGGCAAGGTTCGTGGGAACATCGCACTGTGTCGCGTTAATTACGTTAGCGATGTACGAAAGATTGGCATTGGGGGTACCAGGATCAGCCTCAAACGGAATTCCGTGGTGCTCCATCAATTCGATCACATCGGTAATTTCTAGCTTTACATCAGTAACCACCGACTTGATAGCAGGGGTCATGGACAGTAATTGGTTAACGTAAAAGGTGTCGGGGAACTAAAAGTCGTTGGGGAGGTGGATCTTTATATCGGCGACCGCCACGTTAGTAAGTGTGTGCGTGGCGCTTACTGCGGCCATATCAGTCACAGTTGCAATGGCTATATCTAACACTGCATTCACCGCCTGTGCTGCTGCCATACTGGCTGCAAAAAGCATAGCTTTAAGCGATGACTTCCAAAAACCCTTAATTTGCTTGCCCGCATAAAGATTCTCGCCTATCGTGCCCAGCCTAGTACCCTTAAAGACTGTCTTAGCTTTAGAAAATAAATTGGCCATCACAACTAACCTTAGTATAGTAAATCTAACTAAAGCGGCTACTCCGTTCTCGTGTGTAGATTTAAACGCAAAGTCTCTATCTGCTGGCAACGGCTTATACACCGCCGGTACCATGACCGACGCGCCCGGGGCTATTATGACATCCCTAGGTAGGGTGACTTTCCGCATGCATGGGTGTGCTCTTAGAAATATCTAGAAAGGCAGTTCGAAGTCATAGTCGTTAGCAAACGTGATTTTGCTTTTTAGGTAATTAATTATAGCTCTTCTCGGGTCTAGAAAACCGTTACCTAGAAGCAAACCAGAAATAAAATCTTTTTCGACTACCCATCCTGACTCCTTTATCTTAAAAAGAACTAAAAATCCGTGCTCGTCGAAGCCCAAAAGGTAGAGTGTGAATTCTGCATATTCGGTGCAATGAATCCGTCTTTTGCCAATACCTTTGACTTTGCCTTTATAAGGTATGACCGTGTGCCGAACAGAACCTAACAGCCTTCGTAAAATGAGCGTACGACTTACTCTAGTGTCGACACACGCCGTAATATTGTCACCCTTAGGTTGGGCACGGGTAGTGACCTGAAGGTACGTGTAGTTATTACCGCTGCTTTCGGCGACCTTGTCGGGGTCGTACAGTCTAAACGGGGCTTTCCGAATCTTAGGCAAAATTTGGTCCTCTTTGCCTTCGCTTCCACTGGTAATCTCCGCCGCAACAAAAGCTGGTTCGGAGCCAGGGGGCTGTAGGGTCTTAACGCACGACTCAAGGTGACGGAACAGTGCATTCCGCGAAGGGAAGAAGGTGTGACACCGCTTACACCTGCGGGTGGCTAGGTGCGTAGGTAGGTCGCGTTTAATTCGCTCAGAGACCTGCTTAGCGCATCCTTTGGCGTGTCGGTCCTTAAAAAGGCTGGAGTCAAACGTTTTAGCACAATATTTACAGGTAACACTGTGGTCAATTATAATAAAAGCGTTATCACTGTCGGAATCCGAACTAAATAATGCGTTCGCTTTATCTACCGCCTTTTCCTCCGATGACTTTTTCTCGTCTTCATCCGACTCCTTTGCAAAGTTAGCTCGTTCCTTCTCAGCCTTATTAAACTTCTCTTTACGCCGTTTACGACTGCTCTTTCTGTCGTTACCCTTCTTCTTCTAATTAGGGTCCTTCTTCTCGTCAGGTTTGCCGGCCTTATCTTTATCCGATTTATTCTTAAAAAAGGGCTTAAAAGGGTGCTTTTGCCGAGCTGTTAACATCAACAACGGTCGAGTGCGTGATATGTACGTCATATACTCCTCTAGTGACTCTAAGAAGTCTAAGGCTCGCAAGAACTGCTTAATGTCGAGGTCCATTTGCGACCAAATGGTGGTCATTACGCCGTGCCAATTCCGGTTCTTTTTGTTAAAAGTTTTTATCGCTCTAGCATATCGGAGCTTTTGTTAAATAAAGTTGATCATAGCCGCGTTATCGAGTGCCACGTGCTGCAAGGTGAGGCGACCCCTATTAAATTTCTCTGTGGCCACAGAGGCTTATATAGCGAATCGACTAACAAATTTTTTTAATAGCTCGTTTAATCTTTGCAGTCAAAGACTTATGCGGCGGTCGGTTGTAAGCTCATTATTCTACCAACGCAATGCTGGTCCCGCCAGCAAGACCTAAAATTAACTAAAGATCTGCTGCATGTTGGACTCGGCTGTAAATAGGTCCTTTAAAAACGACTTGATATGCTTAATAAAGCAGAACACGTCGGTAAAAACTAACTTGTCACCTTTAGTAATCATCCCGTCATCGTTTAAGTCTTCCTTGTTAGGGTTAAACAGCCTAATATTAGATCGCTTCAGCCGACTGGATCTAGAGGATAATGATGCTGACCCCTGTGGTATAGCGCTGATACCACGGCCTGGTCTCGAAAGGGGAGGAAAAGAAAGATCATCATCACGTCGATAACGACGTCGACGCAGGTTGTCGTAATCATTGTTCGGGTGTCTTGGTGGTCTTAGAGGCCCGGGGTATCCAGGGGGTCCCAGGTAAGGATTAGGATCTAGATGCGAATTGGGATCTAGATAAGGTGGTCCAAAGCCGCCATTGCCTGCCGGTGGGTTAGGATACTGACCCTCAGAAGGATGGTCTTTTTGGTTAGGACGACGGTCTGCAGGACGGTCCCGCCAATCGGGACGATAGTCTCTGGGCTGGTCCCGCCGATTATAATTCCGAGGAGTGTTGGCCAATGGACTATCGCTGTCCTCATCGCCGCTTTCGTTATCTCCGTCGTCTGGGTCGTCTGGCGCAGCCGCGGCCGTACGACGACGTTAATAAATGCCCGGGTAGTACAAACTAAATCGACCTCTCGCGCCAAAGTCGCTAACATACCAATATAATATAAAGTACTGGGAAGGTCCGTCATGGCGCAGCTGGCCATATATTGGTAACACCTTAATGCTTGGGGCAATATTATTAAATCGAACTTCTAGCTGCATTGGCGTCGGAGTAAGCTCTGAACGCCTCTTTTAAAGGACTGCCGGCGCTGCGGCTTAAGGCCCTAGATTAGCCGGAGTCGCGGGAGCAAAGGTAAGGACCGGCGCCACAGGCGGTATCTGGGCATATTAAACGAATAGATTTCCAACCATTCTTAGTTGCGCCGTCTGGGAGGCCTAAAATGCCCACTGTGCCATGTGGCCAAAGCCGGACATCGGCTAAGATAGGGCACCAAAGATTGGTTGAGCCAGTCGCGACGACGCCGGAGGGTATTCTGCAGTAAAGGCGTTGAATGCCTATAACTATAATGTAGGCAAGGCCGGGTAAAAAACAGGGTCGAAATTTGCATTGTCTGCATTATTTAAATTATCTGTCCGATAATTTTCGAACGCTTTGCCTTAAATATAATTAAATCGATCCTATAAGGCCTTAAAATTAGGTTCTGCCAACCTATAGCTCGTAAAATGCTACGATGAGCGGGACCGTCCTTGCTGCGAGCTTTTTTTAGTAGACAAAAAATGGACGATTTTACCTACACCTTTAGTTAATATGCCCAGCTGACCTTACATCGTAAGTATCTCTTAGTTAATTTGCTTATTATGGGCATCTTATCGCTTGAATTTCTTATCCACGTAAGCCCAAGTTGGCTGATTGTTGCCGTACTTGTTTAGACCAAGACTAGGTAAGTCGAACCTTGCGACGCCGTCTCCCTCCGACTCCGAAAGGATCGGTCCCTCCAGGACCGGGTCTGCGCTTATAGTGGCTGACTGGTTTAGCCGAGCAGGTGGGCGGACCTAAGACACTTCCGGTCAAGGCTGGGTCTTAGCATGTTGCAAAGGGGGCACTAAAAGGTTGCCCAACTTGCTAAAGCTAGAGGTTAGTTGTAACGGGGGCTTGTCGGAGATTTTAAAAAGGTTATCGAGTAACCCTGCCTTTTTTAATTCGGGCGTTGAGTTTTTAACAGCAGAAAAAGTCTCGAAGACTTTGATTTATAACGACTTAAGGTCTTAAAATACGTTAGGATCAGGATTCCGTTCCGATATTATAGATCGTGCGGTCTAAAACGAATCGGATGTGTATATAGACCTAATTATAATAAGTATGGATTGATAATAGCTTTTGTGTATAAGTAAGGAAGGTACACCAAAGTGTACAGTAAAAAGTATAATAATGTACTGCGAGTGTACAAAAATACACAAAACCTATAGTATAAAGTACAAGGCGGTATGACGTCTTTAACTTATAAAGTTTTCTGTGCCTTAGCTATTGTCACCTGCTGTTAGCTGGTCTATAACAAATTCTGCATTTACCTACAAATTATACACAACTTGACACTCGAAAATTAGATAAGTTAATGCAAGACAAATTGTAAGAGGATTTATAACAAAATTATAATAAATAAAAAACGTGAAAATTGTGCGTTCAATGCAGGTAAAAGTAACCGTAGACGTCGAAATAAATTTCGGATGTGGTGGGGTTTTAGACAGCACGGCTGCCAACGATATGGAGACAGAAGTCTAAGTACTAGCTATAACAAAAGGTGTGGAAAAGACAAAAGGTGTAGGGATTCGCTGCAGGTCGGTGTCTTGGCAGATCTTAGCGTCGTAGATCTGGCGTGTGGATAGTACGGTCGGCCGCAGGCTTAACGAGTAGTATGGTCGGACGAGGTCGATAGCAAAAGTGCATTAATGTCCAGTGAGTTAATTAAGTAAAGTTAATAAAATAAGGTTAGATCTGCGCAACTGCAACAGAGGTTAAAGAACCACTCTGGAGAGGCTGCACAAAACGAGGTAAATAGCCTATAAAACGACTAAAACACGCACTACTGCCACGGAGGTTGAAAAACCACTCCGATTGAGTTGTACGCGAGGACCGTTAGGTGTTGAAAAACCAACCTAACCAGAATGCTGACTTTGTAAACGTCGTTAGAGGTTGAAAAACCACTCCGCGGGCGCCTATTCTGCCGGCAGCGAAAATAAAAAAAGAAGTGAAATGACGATCTTTGTAACGCTAGCTACCATTTAATACAGTATGCCGTAGGGTGCAGTACGAAAGTAGTGTTATAAGTCCGAAATAAAAGATATAGATTAGAAAGTCTAGGCCCTAGGCCCTCCAAAGAGGAGGGACCTAGTAGGCAGGGTGGAGTCCAGGAGACTCCACTATCTATCTAATCTACATAAGGACTAATGTGGTATGTACGGCAAGGGTCTCAAGAGAGACCCCCCTGCCAGTCCGTGTCAATTAGTTATACACTAAATTTAGCTTGCAGTTTTTACGGTTTTTTATTATTTTAATTTTAAAAAACTAGCAGACATTACTTTGTTTTTTAATTTTATATGCTTTTTTAATTTTTTAAATCATTTTTTAAGCCTGCTTTTTATGCTTTTTATAATAAAGCATAAAAAAATTATTTATATAAAAGATTATATATACTTTACGATTTTTTAAATAAAATAAGCATGGTTTTTTTAATAATAAAATTAGGCCTAGCGTTTTAAAAGTAAATAAAAATTTATTATATTATAGCAAAGGTAAGTTTTTTAAACTATATAAGGCTTTATTTAATAAAGCTATTATGTTTAACTGTTTATAGCTATTTAGCAATTAATAAGCTATAAGCTTTTAACTTTTTTTAAATGCATTTAAAAACGCTATAATTATATCGAACTGTTTTATTTCGAGGTCGAACTGCATAGCTATTATTATTAAAATTTTAAAAGATTTAGCTATAAGCGTGGCGGCATAAGTTGACTAAAGTGTGTTTTTAATTTAAAAATTTTTATAAGCTATTAAATAAAATTTATATATGTTTAAAAACTTTTTTTTATTAAATTTGTAAATAAAGACCTATTTTAAAGGTAAAGGCTTATATTTAGCTTTTAAAATTAAAATAAGCTTTATTGCCCCGAGCTTTTAAAGCCTGCTAATTTTTTTTGCGGCGTTTTCTTTAAAAAGATTATCTAAAAAATGTTTGTTTAAATTTTTTTATATTTTTAAAAAAAATTTTTTTAGCTTATTATAATAAATTTGTCGGTTTAGACATGCTTTTAAGCGTTTTATTTTATGTTATTCTACTGCTGCTGCAATTATAGCATATAATATTTTATATTTTCGGTTATTTTTATAAATAATATTTAGCTAATTAGATAGAAACGTTTTTAAAAAGTTTAATTAGTGTTAATTATATAAAAAAATGATTTTTTAATTTTTATATATTTTTATTATAAAAGTGGCGAATATATTAGCATTTTTTTTTTTTGCTTTAGCTAGCCTTTTTATGGGCTTATTTTTTAGTTTTTAGTTTAATTATATAAAAAGATTATAAATTTTTTAATTTTATTGCTAATAAGCCGGGGGTTTATTTTATAGCTTTTGGCTTATTTATAAAGCTGGTGTGTTAATTTTCCGAGTTTATTGCCGCTAAGCCAGTTGCCCTTTTATTATTATATAGTTTTTAGCAAGGTTTTTATTTAGGTTTTTTATTATTTTAGGGTATACTTTTTAATTATTTAGCAGATTATTATTTAATGCTTTAGCTGCGCTTATTATTTTATTAAAATTTTTAATTAGCTGTTTAGTAAGGTTTTTTATGCTTAGCTTAATTATGTTAAGTTATGTAGCGTTTTTTTTTATTTTTTTTAGTTATTTTTTCGGCTTGGGTGTTTTTTAAGAAATTATAAGTTTTTATAGCTAATTTTTAAAAGCATTTAAAATTTATTTATTTTATTTTGCAGATGTTTTTATTTTTAATTTGTGCTTTTTTGGTTGGCTTTTAGCAGGGTTATTTTAAAGGTTAGAGTTACCTTTGTTCTTAGCGGGAGTATTAGGGCTCGGCTTAGATATATTTAGCTATGCTTTTTTTTTTTATATGTTGACTATTAGGATTAGTTTTTTTAAGATTAGAGTTACTATAATATCGTTTAATAACTATATGCTAATTTGTTTAGCTATTTTTTTTTGAGCTAGATTATAATAGCTTTTTTTATTAAAAGTTACGTTTTATATAATAATTATTTTATTTTATTAAAAAATTTATACCCGATATAAATTAGTGGCTTTATATTTAATTAAATATTTAATATAAGTATGCTAATTAATTTTATATGTTTGCCGATATTTATTGGCAAGCCTATCGTTTTTTACAGGGTATGCTCTGCATTTATATGTGTAGATCCCGCTTTAATCTAGGTGCAGGTTTACTGTTAACTTTATAATTATTTTTAGGGTGTACTACCGAAAATATTGCCTAAACTAAGTGTAAAGCATTTCTAATAAAGAGTGTAGATCGTAAGATTTAAAAGGGCTTATATTATAAAGCTATAAAGCTATATGGACTTTTTTCGGCTAGAGCTTTTTAGGTAAATTAGCGCCCTGTCCTATTTTAATAGTTTTAGTAATTATTTTTTAATTTGCTTTTTTGCCTTTATTTATTAGCTTTTTATTATAAAAAAGAAAAAGTTCTAAGTTAATCTTTTATTTAGCTGTCTAACGCTGGAAATCTGTTTTTTTTTTAATCGCGATTATAGTATGTTTATTGTTGCTATATATTTTATAGATTAAAAGTTTATACTATTATATTATTTAGTGCTCGAATTTCCGAAGTTTATTAGATATTTGTGCTTTTAATTTAGAGATTAAAGTAAAAATAAAGATTATTTCGCTATATTTATTTTTAATTGCAAGCATTTAGCAGGATCTGTCGTATTTATATAGGTAGTTAAATAAGTTTTAGTTAATTTTTTAAAAAAGGCGTACTGTATGCTTTTTAAAGGTCTTTTTAAAGATTACCTAGTAAGTATATATTTTTGCACAGCTTTTATACTTTTTTTTTAAAGTTTTTTTAATTATTATCCCTTTAGTATTATAAACTAAAGCTTTTAGTGCCTTTAGTTTTAAATGCTTTAATTTTTTATGCTAAAAATTTTTTATGTTTTTTTTTAGTTTAGGGGTATTATAGCTAGGTTTAAAAGGATAAGCTTTATTAAAGGCTATAATTATATTAGCTGTACTAGATTTAATTTTTAATAGCAGGGTTAATAGGTTAATTATTAAAGATCTGCTTAAGTAAATAAAAAAAAGCTTATATTTAAAAAATATTAGGTTTATTTTTTTAATTAACTGTTTTAAGCATATTTTTAATTTAAAGTTTTTAAAGCGTAGAAAGCAGTTTAAATTATAGTATTAGATTTTTTTTTAATAAAAACGAGCTTTTAAAACAATGTTTATATAAAACTTATTAATTTAAATAATGTTTTTTAAGATTAGGTCAGCTATATTAAAAATTTTTAGTGCTAGCAAGTGCTTTTGGCATAATCTGTCGACCCTTATTTAAAATAGGGTAGCTTATAGTGCTAGCATTAATATAATCTCTGTTTTTAAAAAGCATTAGTAAACCTAGTATAAAAAGATTTTTATTGTTAATAAAGTGAAAGGCGCTGCAGTTATCGAGTATAGTGCTGTCTAAAAGCGGGTGAGAGGTAGTGCTAAGTGTTGTATATGCTTTTAAATTAGGCCGAGTAGATTGTATAAGTTATGCGTTAATAATGGTGTAAACTTGGTTATTATTAGGCTATTTATTTTAAAAAGATTGATTTTTTTTTAAAGCTTTGTTTAAATAAGGCTTAATATTAAATCTATTTTTTTTAATAGCTTTATAAAAATCGCTTTATTAGGTTAGGGTATATTTGTTTTTAATTTTTTTAATTAGTTCGTTTAATATAAAGCTAATAAAACGATCGGATGTTTTAGTGACCGTTTTTTACAGGCGCCTATATTTTTTTAGTTTTTATTAGTGGTGCAATTTTAAATTAAAAAAGCAAAAGTATTAAAAAATTTTTAAAAATAATTTTTCGCATTGTTTAAATCTATTTAGCGCTATTAAATTATTTTTTAATTAGTTTATAGATTTTTTATCTAAAATTATAAAAATTTTAAAGCTTTAGCTTTTATTATAAGATGCTTTATTAAGGACTAGCGTATAAAAGATGCGTCTATAGTTGTTTAGGCTTACTGTTATTTTTTTTATTTGTTTTTTTTTGGTAACTTTTATAAGCTATTTATATGCTTAGTTTAAAGCTATTTTAACTTAGATTATTTTTAAAAAATTTTTAGCTATAAGCGGCTTAATAATTTTTGCCAGCTTTATACCCTTAGCTTGGAGGTATGCCTTTTTTTAGGTGTTATATTAGTTTTTAAGTTTAATACCTTTTTAAGTCGCTTTTTATAAAGCGTTTTAATATATTTAAATAATATAGATTAGGCGGATTTTATTTATAAAAGCATAGTTTTTTTAAAGGATTTTAAAAAAAGACTAGAGGTTATATTTATTATTTTTAAAAAGCTTAGCTATAATATTAGCTATAAGATTTTTATTAACTGTTTTATTAATTTAGTTATATAAGGCTATATATCGATTAGCTTTGACAGTCTATACTGTAATAATGACTAAAAAGTGTTTAATTTGCTTAGTTAACTCTATTTTAATCTCTGCCTTTATAAAATCTAATATGCTTATTCGACGTGCTTTAAGCACGTTTACTGCAGTTTGAACAGTAGGCAATAAGGAAAGTTGGCTTGGCTAAAAGTTATTTTTCGGAGCGTTTAAGTTAATATTAACCTATATTTTGCAAAGCTTTATATTTTATTTAAAGTAGTTAATTTAAAAGATTTAATTATTATTATTACAGAGCTATAAACAATTATTAAACAGAGTTTTTATAAAAGTAAATGTTTTAAAATTTATAATAATTAAATAAATATAAGTTAAAAAATTGCATTATAATTAAAAAAAAAATATATAAAAAAGAATTAAAATTAAAAAAATAACTGTTTAATAATTTAAAAAAATATTTAAAGCATTAGTCCTAAAAGCGAACCGGGCTTATAATTTTTATATAAAAGTGGAGTTTAAATTAAATAAAAAAAAATAATTAATATTAAAACTAATAGAATTACTAAAGGTATATTAAGATAATCTGCCTATTTAATTTTTTAAAAATAATAAAAAGAAAAAAAGCACCTATTTATATACCTAGGTGCTATATACGTACAGTCACTAGATCTAATAGATTTAGTTTATATAGACCTACCAGATCTCTATATATCTGTGACATAATGTTATTAGATATAAGCTCCATTAGGGACGATGTGTAAATGATGACTTGATTCTAGAGTTTTATCTCCGTCCGAGCCTTTTTATTTTCTACTCCCGTGGCTGTCAGCTTATAATAGCTCATTATGTGGCTGAGCTTGCGTGACCACATCATAATAGTAGAGGCAAAAAAGAGAAGAAAAACGAAGGAGTTTTTATATTTGATTTACATTTTGGCAGACCGGTTTCTGACATCACACCACATAAGCTCCCTTCGTGTGGGAATCTATAGTAAAGACTGCAAGGACGGGCGGTGCCTCGCATTGCATGTCATTCTGCCCCTATAGCTAAAGTACCCGAGGCGGTGTCCAAAAAAAACGGCAGACTTTCCTTACATAGGTGTAGGTGGGGTATGACATTTATTTTGAGCACCGCCTCGGTACCTACCCTGGCTTCTTGACCAAAAGCCACTCCGCGCACTGTATGCATATGCATGCTGCATAGCCACGATAGCACCCAAGTAAGGCAGACAGCATGTCCTCTGGCTTTCATGTACACAATAAGTTAGGCCGTTGCATGCCTCCGGCACCCCTTATCAAGCCTCTTCTCCGATCTCTTCCGTCGCCACCTGTCCTTTTATATTTTGCGGTAGATAAGCCGCTAGAGCCTCGTAAGTACAACCGGTATTCGTACCAGAGGTGGTGCCCAAAAAAAAGGCCGACTCCACTGTAAGTAAAGTCTGACGTTTTTTTGGCTACCGCTTCGCCAGTGGTGTTGAACACCAGATAGAGAGGGGAGCGGTTTGGGGTCAGGCTTCTCAATATCATAGCTTATTCTACCTCCCGTCTACAGAGTATGGACTGTAGTATACCTCTATCCGCCGTCGAAGTACCTATTGACCAATGAAATAAAGACGCGAAACGCCATTATATTAAAATTCATGTTACTCACTTTGTTTTTGGTTGCTTTGTGCTTTTAGAATAACGAGGCTTGCTTTTATAGGCAGTACCGTACCGATAGTGGTGCACGGTGGCCTGGTTCATAGCTTTGAGGTATTACGCCACGTTTTCGGCTTCAGAATACGGACGCTACCGATGTTTTCATGGACCAAATAAATTTAGAAATGCTTCGTATATCATGTTAAATCAAGAGTTTTTTTGATATTAGTAGTATTCACATGAGAGGTATTAAGCAAACTGCTTTAATAATGCTCACTTGCTTCGCATGTTCGTATTCGTTGAGTTAAATGTTACCTGCATTGTTTAGGCCGTCAGCTACATTTAAATGGTAGATGGAAGTAATCCAGCTAGCTTAATGCAGCCTACACTTGCTTAACACAAGTACTACACGAAATACTTAATACCTGGTTGCCCCGGGTATGATGCTGTAGATGTATACTTACTCAATGGAAACCACCTTCTTTCGTCTCGTCTACACATTTACTGTTCTTCTATTCCTTTTGTGCCCGATGCGTATTCCACGTCTCTCCCTTCGCTCTAGGCCAGGCTCGGCCACTTTCCGTGCTCGGTACACTGATCGAGACGCTCTCGAGGAACAGCTTTCAAGATTGTTTCCAGCGCGAAGCATCCGAATCACGGTAGGATGGCCACCCCAGGCGCTTCGGAAAGGAGTGTACTGACTCTAGAAGTATGAAAGAGGCCATTTTAAATGCATCATGCCACGCCCTTTAACGCCTGTGAGTTAGTACTGCTACCGTTTTGGGGGCTATAACCCAACTTGCGTGATATTGTCATTATGCTAATAGCTGAGATGGCCAGGAAGAACATCATGCAATCGAACTTGCTATCGCCACCGACCACCATTGAGCCGTTTTCGCGAGTCGTTACAACCCCAACATGGCGCGCAATCCTCTGCCACACAGCCTTTTACTATATCGATTACGAGCATTAAATTAATCAGATGGAGAATGTCATGGTCACGCAACCCAACTATAGAAAGGAGCAAGAGTTTCTATCATAACCTGAGAGCGACTCGAAAAAATCTGTGCATCTGTCGTCTACTTTTCCCATCTAGGAAATATTGTAGTTAGTTGAGACCGGAATAAAACTGCCTGCACGCACTTTCGGGACCTTGTCCTTGCCGACAAGAGCCAAACTTTCGTGGAATGTCCTCGCTTGGAGATTCGGCTTCTGAGCGGCGCGTGGCTTACGTTTTGCCTTCTGGACACAGTATTCCCGGCTATTATTACACCTTTCATGTAATTTTTCCATCTTGATCACCAATTCGAGGGCCGAAATTCTGTCATTGCGCTCCACCACTAATAATTCGTTCTCGATGATGTCAAGAAAGTCGTATACAAACTGACTACAGTTTTTTCGTAAAATGTTGATGTCCTGCACGTATAATATAAGCCAAAAGTTAACGGGGCGATGCTGAATCAACTGACCCGGGTAACCGCCTGCTTCACTCTGACGCTGTAATAGTCGCGGTCTTTGACATAGACCCATTCAAAATATTCATCGCTTTCCGGACCTCGGATAGACGGGACCGTCATCCTCGTCTTGCTCTTCTCAAGGCCTGCGTAGCCCTTGTAGAGCCAAGTTAGAAACTCGAAGAATACACAGCCTAGAGTCCATATATCGAATGTTCGACCCAGTCGGCCTTTACTGAAGTCGAGTTCGGGTGGCTGATACCTAGGGGTTCGCTTAGTCTCCCCCTTACGAGTATAGGTTTTGCTCTCCCAGCGGTGTGTTTTGCTTATTCCCATGTCAGCGATCACCAGTTTTCCAAACTCTCCTCCGGATTTATACCAGAGAATGTTTTCCGACTTTATGTCTCCATGGCGACCAACTATACGATCGTTTTCGGGTATGTTGGTATTCTCCTCAGGGACATGCATACAACGGATAGCGTCCACTAGCATCCAAGCCTGGTAGGAAATCCATCGAACGAGACCAGGATCGCTGGCATCTGGGGTTGGTCGAACCGTCTGCCAGTACATCCCTAGGTCATGAGTAGCCCAGGGGAATATGAGATAGTTTGTGTGGTTGAAACTGAACGCGGCTACCATTGTTACGAGATGCGGGTGTCTTGTGCCGTTATACCTATCCAACACGGTGACCTCATCCTTGAACTCTTCTGGCTTAAACCCGGCGAATTTTTTCAAAGCAAAGTACATGTCCTCATCAGGATCCTAGAAATACCACACAGTATTAATTTAACTGTCTGCCCTAGCTGTTGTGAGGATGCTTGGTGTACCTTGAGAGATTCAAATATGTCATCAAATTCATGGCATAAAGGATGAATCAGAATCTTGGAGACGGTTGCAGAACTTCCATAAATTCCGTGAACCTGGTCATGGCCTGCAGATGCCTGGCCAGGGCTGATTTCGTAGTAAGGTAATACCACTGCGTGTTTTAGTTCTTGTGGCCCCTTGAGGTCTCCAGTCCGCCTGTTAAAGAAATGAACAAGTGTGTTGTATTGCTCGCTTCGGAACAACCTCAAAGCAGTGCTACTCAGAACTATGCTCGGAATTATAATACGCCCTTTCGATAGCTGGTAATGACTACCATTATTTGATATCGGGAGTTCTTGATCGCTTATTTGTTTCTCGACAAACACTTTTATCAAGTGCGGCTTGCCGATCAATTTGAGTGTCGCGAAAATTTGGATGTATGTTTTCGATTGTGAGCAGTCAGAACCGAGAACTTCTCTGACTAGAGCCCTTGTCTCAACATTTTCACCTAGTTCCAAGGCATCTATCTCAGTGGACAAGACTTGTTCCGTAAAAATGTGCTCGAGTAACTTGAACGGG
Source organism: Nemania sp. NC0429 (assembly GCA_022578495.1). NCBI lineage: Eukaryota > Fungi > Ascomycota > Sordariomycetes > Xylariales > Xylariaceae > Nemania > Nemania sp. NC0429. Next base: position 245,532 of record MU392203.1, on the reverse strand, counting down.
TAGAAGGGCGACCGGCTGTTGTCATTAACAAAACGGATACCATACTCGTCCAATTGTATAGGCTTATCTAGCGGTACCGGTTGCTGGAGTACGTCTCTAGTCCATCCGGGCCAGGTGAAGGTTTCTTCAGACATGACGGGAAGTATGTTCGGGAAAATGTCGAAGCTAGCAGGAGTTGTATCAAGGTCAAAAATATGAAGAGAGCATCGAACAGTGTGCTATGCGGTTTATATTTTACACTCAAGCCTCCTCGGGGCTTTTATATTCATCTTTCCACTTCCTCGCATTGCATCACCATTATTCGGGGCTGAACTTTCCATTGCCTTGTATCGGTGCTGTCTCGTTTTGAAACATTTGGCCACGTTAGAAAGCGCCTCAAGACATCCTAAAGTCAGGTACTTTCATTATCTATGGCCAACAAACGTGTTCTGATTTTGTGCCATTGGCCAGCAAATGTGGCCACGAAACCGGACGTACGGCACCTGATGCTTGATTGATTCTAAAGTCATACGCGATTGGGACAATAGATCAAGGCTTAAGAGGGGGCCAGATGGCCGAACGCCACATTCATACCCCATGTAAGAGACAAGGTATGTGTAGTTCGGTTGTAATATACACGTACCAGGTGTCTCTGCCGGGGAGACATGAGTAACTCAAGACATCACTACTCGGCGCCTATATTCTGACTGTAGTGGCCCCCAGTGATCTTATTATTACAGTAGCTATAAAGTATTACATCAAAATTAGTTACATAACAAGAACTTTTCGGACTGATCCGTGTACCTCTTACGGAGCTGTGTTGCTGCAGTATGCTATATTGCTGTGATAAGCCTGAAATCTACTCCTTGAGCTTCCTTCTGCCCCTGTGCTCTGCTGTGGCTTGACATAAGCCTCCAGTAACTATCGATCTCCATCGACCCAGTGAGAATTCGTCCAACAACGGCCATGCCGGCGATCAGCTCACGATACGGTTTCAGTTGCTTAATTTTGTAACAAACTGAAATAGTATCGAAGACCAGCGACCATGATGTGGTTACTCTTTCAGTGCTCACTAAGTGCACTGACCCACTCGGATGCGAACCGGGTGGATGGGACTCTCGCCTCACCGGCCACAGTGAATGATGTTATATATATATTGACCTATCAGCGGCGCAACCATAAGCGCCCCCGGCGCCTTCTTTGTGCACTTTCGGTGTGACAATACGTGCAGTTGAGGGCAGAAAAACACCCGACGATCCTAGACAAGTTGAGGAGCCTTATACAATATTTCAAGTTATTTTTAGCCACGGAAAGCGACTTTGGGGGTTCTGATAATAGCTACACCGAGTATTGGCTAGCTGGTATCATAGCAAATGGTAGCAAGGGCACCCGATGTACATTAGTAGAGTCTCGTGTCTACTATTCTTGGACCGTTCTCAAATCAAAATTTCATATTCAGTGTCAATATGTTCAGAATTCGATCACATTTCGGAACGCTGTACTATGATAACTTCATTGCAAATTGCCGCCACCGGAATACTGGACAAACACGGAGGAAGCCGAACAAGTACCCGCGATTGACATGTCTACCATGTTGCAGCTTCACTTCTCAGTCTTGTGTGGGGAATGGATGGCTAATGCTGAATTAATTACATCATGGGAATATCTGATTGAAATATGTAGTTCTAAGAGCAGCTCACCCAACAGTTGTTCACGTTTTATACTGATTGCTCGATTTCGTCGAGTATAATACTTGGGAAGGCCAAAAGAAGCTCGTCCCATTCTCTAAATTTCAAGGCAGGCTGAAAACCAATAATGCAGGGTCCAGGGTGAAGAAGAGTAGAGAGCTATCTGAGGCCCCCAGGTGGGTGCAGTGTATCACGGATACCTACATATATATACTTGCACGGTCTCACTTTCATTGGATCTAATGGATTCCAGGGATGGCCCCACAGCATAACCAGGTATGGGTACGCGGGATGCCTTGCCCGGGCTCACCAGGACCATTTATCACGAGCTGGCAAGATGGAATCATGCAGCAGGGCATTATTAGTAGGTATATCGACGCCACACAGTTCAGCTGTTAGGTTGCATGAAGCATGGAAGGGAATGAAGATAAAATCAATTACCAACTGGATAATTTAAATATTAGTGATGATAGCGTTATCATTTGTTTATTTTATTTGACTTACTATCTGGTTTTTTTTTAATTGAATGATCTTTAAACGATTTCAATGTTCTTAGAGCTGTAATCCTATGTACACTGACTTACTAAGTCTAAAATCCCAAGATTTCATTGGCCTTTTCCATCGCCACTTTGGCGCCAGGACTATCCGATTCTCCCGGCACGAGTTTCTCAAAACCCAAAGCCTTTAAGCCCCTGGAGTCGGAGTGCTCCCGGAGATAAGATTCTGAAGGTCGGTTGATATGCCGGGATTCGCCCTGCCCACCCGGGAAATCGGGGCCCGGGGTCCCATCAAGGAACGCCTTCTTCTGTCGTAGCAGATACTCGGCGTTTTTCTCAGTTACGGGGCATACCGGGATGTAGAGTACGCTTGAATCCGATTTACCGTTGTGAGTCTTGTCTACAGAGTGTATAACTATTTTCGCTAAATGTGAGTGTCGTAAATGCGGAGAATAGGGGCCAAACAGAAGCTCACCATCGCAGTGCCAGACGACGAAATCGCCTGGTTTTACTTGAGGCATATGTACCATACTCGTGTTAAGTTCGAGATGTGGGTGGAGATCCGTAGTGAGCTCATGTCCATGACCCGGCAGTGCCCCATGTAACTCGCTCGTCATTTCGGGGCCGGCAAACACCCAGTTGTCTGCCGCCAGGTATTCTTCCGTGGACAGCTCTTCTGAACCTTTTATTGGGCGGAAAAAGGGTCTCAGGAGATAGTACGCCGTGGCGAGCTGGAGTAAGGGGTTCACCAGCAGAGTGCCCTCGAAACCCTTGGTGTAACTCATGCTCAGCCATCCCTGGAACATGCGGAATGCGGAGCAGGCCCCGAGCCCGTTGTAGTTGTCCATGACAGCAGGGACTCTGCCGCTGACATCCCACGGATCGTACTCTTCCCACGACCCCTCGAATACTTTGTCATACACCCCACCAAGTCCATACCCATTGGTTTCCCAGCGTTCGACGCTGCCGCCATCGATGTGGGGTCCCAGGGCAAATTGTGCATCGCCAGGCTGTCTGATGCGCAGACGGTCGGCATACGTAACAGTCTGAGATAGTGAGATGGCGCTTTCAGGGTCTGACGATTGCCAAATATTCAGCATTTTCGATTGCGCCTCCAACAGGTTTGGATGTGACCGGGCGCGGATCTGGGGGGCCGACCAGTATAACTCGTAGACTTGAGGGTTATTTTGGGGGAATGCTACTCTCACAGTTAGTGAACAGATTGAAAGTCGTGGACGGTATGAGACTTGCCTTTGGTTGAAGGATTCTGTCGGACATATTCTTCGATTTCGCTCTTGTATGAGCGAGCCTCCTTCTCGGGTATCACACCGCGAACGACGGCCACACCCCTTTTCTTGACCTCCGAGCGCAACCTCGTGAGGTCACCCTCGAGGGTCGAAAACTCCAGGGCAGGGATTACCTTCGACCCTTCTTCCGCAAGAATGCGGTTTTCTTTTTGGAGCTGAGGTAGAAGCCTCCCCCAGCTTGCAATGACTCGATCCTCGTGGCCCGCTACTAGAGACTTCTTGAGATCGAGAAAGCGTTCGGGAAGCGCCGGTCGACCGCCGCCTGACAATGAAGCGAAATAATCGGAAATGTTGCCTTCTGCTTTCACTTGCACTTGAGGAGAGCTCGCTGTGGCCATTTTCCTTGCTGGACTGGTTGCAGTAGCTATCTGCCTCAAGGGTGATCTTAAGCGTAGGCGAATCATGATGGCTGCACAAATGGTATTGAATTGATTTGATGGAAGTGTGAAGGGAGATCTGATAGGAGTTAGTAGCCAGTATTTTAAACGCTACGGGATCACGTACAGTCAATTCAGGTGAGTCTGCCTCCAATTCTCTGTACAACGCTTAGGGCCAGACGACTCCTTTTATGCGCATCTAAAAGCTAATCCTTCCTATGCTGGTGGTCTCTCGCACTAACTAGGTCATGCCACCAATTATTTAGCCTGATCAAATCAATCGGCCAAATCCATTGTACTTAGAGAGTATACACTACGCAATGGACTGGTGTCAGGTGAACAATGAGGACTATTAGGGGATCCTTGCACGTCACGAGTAACGGCGATTTTGCGGTAACGATTCTCTTAACATGTTACGAGACACAGCTTCGTCCAGAACAGCATAGGTTGATGTCAATATACCACTCAAACAGAAGAAGCGACTTTAGAAAGTCAGTCGTTCGAAATTTCGAACGTCGCAGAATGTCGAGCCGTACATCTACTGTCATTAAATCTATCGCTCCTAAAGGGGAGTGTTCGGCGAAAGTTATCGGAATTCCGACCCTCCGCACGCCTCCTAATGAGGACCTGACTGACCGAAACAATACTTAGGGTGCTAACATGTAGTCGGAGTCGACAGTAACCGTCACACGAGGCAATCCATTTACCTGCAGTGAATGTTTTACGATTCAGTGTTTAGAGCAAGGTGCAGATATGGATGGTGTAGAGAAGAGGGCGTCTTGGCCCTCGGGCAAGGGATTCACTGTGAGGGGTAATCTATAAGCACTATCGGCCAAACGGCCAAACTATCTCAATCCGAGTGCCGTGAGGGTAACTCCTAGGCCGACGCGACATGTTATGAGAAATTCTCATCTTTCCTATTCATACGAGTCATTCTGAGAGAATATAGGGAAATTGAAATAAGTCGAGAGCTAAGGTGTCAATGCAGTGAACAAAAGCGCGCGTTTACACAGTCGTAATTATTCTAAATACACCTACATCTTGGCGCTTCATGGAGATGACACAGAACAGAATCAAATAAAGCACTTGAGGGCATTTGCTGAAAAGGTGGTTTACTGCTCAAAAGAAAAAAGCCAGGAGTGTCACTCCATACCTGATAGGATAACTAGGCAACACAGAATCATATCATACCCCGGCTTCAACTAATACTTCCCCAGACCGTGAGCCACGGGTGGCTTGTTCCGGTCGCACTTGGTAGGTCGATAGGTAACAGGGTTTGTCTCCTCGTTCTCCTCGGAGAATGTCGTTTCCGAACAACCCAAGACGCTAGTCTAGGTTAGATTGATCGTTGGCGGGCTATTATCGGAGTTTTCAATGTAGCGACTGTCAAAACCGCGTCACGGTGTAGACTAATTGCTTTCCCCAACATGGTAGAAAAAGGGGATATGGCGGACTAGCCCCTTTCGGCAGTTCCGTCACATCGGAGTTGTCGAACGAACCAGACAAAGCTCGACGACCTTCGCGTTGTCTGCCTTTATGTCTGACACCCTGCATCGTAGGCATGCGGATGACTTTTATATCAAAGCTGAATACCTACTCTGAAGTACTTTACCTGAACCTCGGAGAACGAGGGCGGAGATGACGGATTTGGAGCGCACCGCCTGAGACCTGATACCCTATCGCTCGCTCATCACCATTTAAGCCCGCCAACCAGCCATGGTCAGGTTCGTGGAGTCGGACACGACTGGCCTGCCGCTGAAGCGGAAGCAGGTCGCGCATGCGTGCGAGAAATGCCGTCGCCGAAAGAAGCGATGCGTTCACACGGATCCAAAGGCACACGGCGACCCGGCGAGCGTCGGTTCGCCCAGTAAATCTTCGGGGACGGAGAAATCGCAGCCTTCGCCTAGCAATCGGAGCAGCAAGTCAACACCGAGCCTAGCAACTGGGGACCCCCAGCCAGCTTCGCCGGCCCCCCAGGAGGGAGAAGCAGACAAGCAAGGGGAGGCCCGTTCTTCAACAACACTCTACGACGGCCTGAACCCAGAGGCAATCATCATGGATGTCACCAGTTTATGCTCCCGGCAAGAAGTCCCACCGGCATCCGGCGTTGGTATCTGGCAGACCTCCATACCTCCTCGCCCGAGCAGTCAGATCCCAAGCATTCCGAGTGGGCAGTCTTCCTCGCGACGGGCCGTTCAGGATATGCTTCGGTCTTATCTATGGAATCATTGTCTCCCGTGTCGCGCTCCTTCGACGGAATACGCGGTGCTGAGACGCATCTATTTTGAGAAGATACACCCTCTATTCCCCATTTTCGAAGACCCATCAGTGTGCGCCGTGCCGGATGAGCCAACAGACATCCTAGTCCAACAAGTGATTAGTCTTGCAGCAGCCGCGGACCCCGAGGCCGTCCAGCACCTACGCGTGAGCCCCAACGGCCCTCTCCTGTCCCGGCAAGAGTTCTGCGCCTGCCTGTCTAATTGTGTCCTCACAACGCTGGATGCCGGGATCGTAACGGATCGGATTTGGCTCACCCGCTTATCCGCTGCCTTGTCATTATACACACAACCGACAAGCGTGGAGGAGGCGGACACCCCGACTCTCTTGAACAGCCGTGCTGTACACCAGATGCATACGCTCGGCCTTCAGATGGGAATAGATGTCGGACATCAGAAGAAGGATACAGTTCGAACCCTGTTCTGCTGCCTCTGGGCTCTTGATCGTCTTACGAGCGCATTCTACGGACGGGCCTGCTTGATCCACGAACGAGACGTGGCCTGGAATATAGACGAGTGTATTCGCGCCCAGGCACCGCCTTTTCGCCTTCTCCTGATGATCATCAACCTACTAGATCAAGTGATTGGTGCACACCGCCCTGGAACCCGGCCCCCCAAGCCGGTGCTCATCGAGTTACCCATCTTCGAGCAGATGGTCCTGGACGCCGAGGCGTTGAGAATGCCCAGTCCCTGTCTCGGTAAGTTAACATAGAGAGCAACACCGAACTACACCGCTAATCCCTTCGAAGCATCTTTGGAAATACTGTATCAGTCGGTCGCCATCCTATCGACTCAGTCTCTAGGCGACGTCACCGCGTCGCCTTTGGCTGATGCTGCTGCAACCAACAGTCGAAAGTCGCTCGCAGCCGACCGCATCACGTCAATAATCGGTGAGGAGTTTGCCGGACAGCTTTCGTACATGCCCTTCATACCATACGGGGCGACGCTCTCCCTGAGCGTGTCGTATCGGAACATGCGACATAGCAAGGTCCCCATGTTCAGAAACCGCGGCAAGCAAGCCTTCCGAAAGAACACCCTCCTCTTGAAATCGATGAACGACATGTTCTGGAAATCGAAGACGATGGTATCCATGGCCGAGCAGGTCCTCAACGAGATGGATAGGACAGCCGCATCGCTCGCCCAGGAGAACGGCCGAGCCGACACCTCGAAGAAGGCCGTCTCGTCGCCGCCGAGTGAGCGAGCACAGTTCCAGCCAGAACAATTCCGAGGCGTAGTCCCCGCAGAGGGTGCGACTGAAGCTGGTAGCGACTGGCTGTTCCTGGATGCCATCCCCGACCTAGATCTGTTTGGACATTTCGATCCGACATTTGACCTCGGAGCCGTCGATGCCGCCCTTGAAGGCAACTTCGATTTCGGCACGTCGATGAGCTGGTTCGATTGGCAGCAACAATGGGGATGATGATGGCGTGTGAAATTCCCGACGTTGTTCAAGAGCCAAGTCACACCTTTTTCTATCGCCCTCTCGATATTCTCGGCATACCTACCAATTTGTGCTATAAAGTTCAAAAATATCGGCAAGGCTTGCCACCAACAATACGATTGAAGGGCACTCGGAATTCGCCTAGACGTTGAATCTGGCCACTTCTGCATACCCCTATTAAAGGAACCCCGGGCCAATGCCTCCGGGCCGTCCATACACCGGCAATGGACCATCGAAACCCCGCACTCTTCCTCAGATCGCCCGCTGCAGCTGTGTTTAAACCCTATTTTACTTGCGGACTCTGCGCATGAGGTACAGATTGACTCGGCGCTTGTGTCATCGATCTCACCCCATCCTCTCCGAACATTCGATTCTCGACGTCTATAGGAGACCGTTCCATCCGGCCTTGGCTCCAAAAAAAAAAAAAAAAAAAAAAAAAAACCTCGCCTCCATGGCCATATCTCAGACAACTCCGCCTTCATAACCTAGGTAGTTCCACAGCTCAGGTTTTCTTTCCATCTCACCGCAATGGCAGCGCCCGCCACCATTACCGTGACGCTCCCCCAGATCGCCAAGGCGATCGACCACTCCCTCCTGCACCCGGCGATGACGGACAGCCAGATCTTCAGCGGCCTCGAGGCGGCCAAGCGGCTGAAGGTGGCGGCGGCCTGCGTGAAGCCGTACAGCGTGCCCGTCGCCAGGGACGTGCTGGCGGACTCGGACGTGCTGATATGCGCCGTGGTCGGGTTCCCGCATGGCAGCAGCACGACGCGGACCAAGGTGCTCGAGGCCGAGGAGGCCGTCGGCGAGGGCGCGCGCGAGATCGACATGGTGGTCAACGTGGGCAAGGTGCTCGGCGGCGACTGGGAGTACGCGACGAACGAGATCCGCGCCGTCAACGAGGCCGTCGTGAGGCGCGGCGCCGCGCTCAAGGTCATCTTCGAGAACGACCTCCTCGGCGACGAGCACATCGTCCGCCTGTGCAAGATCTGCTCCGCCCTCTCCGTCGCCTTCGTCAAGACGTCGACGGGCTTCGGCTTCGTCAGGCGGCCCGCCGACGGCCTCTACGCGTGCCGCGGCGCCACGGTGCCGCATATCCAGCTGATGAAGGCCAGCGCCGCCCCGGGTGTGCTCGTCAAGGCCGCTGGCGGCATCCGCACCCTCGACGACCTCCTGCTCGCCATGGCGGCCGGCGCCAGCAGGATAGGGGCGTCCGCCACCGAGGCGATCCTGGAAGAGGCTGTGGCGCTGGGGATCGGGACGGTCCCGGTCGAGATAGTGTTACCTTCACCGATACCAACAACGGGCGGCGTGTATTAGTGTCTCACATCCTCGTAAACCCCCTTCTAATAACGGACTATACGTTCTCGACAGGCCCAGCGAAAACATATTAGGATCCTGGCGCTCTCGGGCGTGACTTGATGGCGTTTCGCGAATCCACATGATGCAGCAGCGATTGATCCCCGACGAAGGCGCTCGCTGACCTACCTACCTCTCCTACTTGATACTATCTACACCCTTTGACTCCTTTCGCTTACCATATTCTATTTGACTCGGTTCTATATCCCTAATTATGTTCCCTACCAAACAGCCTGCTACGTCAGAGCCGTCTCGGGCACATGCGCAAGCCTTCGAGCCCAGACAACGCTTGTTCTTTGCAGCTCACTACTATTTTGCGTGGCGTGGCTACGACGACAGAGAAATCGGGTATTGAAATATCAATCATCACAGCCACAATTCCCGGATCGCGCAAGCCCCTCACGGCATAGCAGGGACATCACACAGTCGTGATCAGGACTCACAAAGGCTTATCACCTTTTACATTCGAGTATTAAAACGTCACCAGGCACGATTCCTCTGCTGCTCGTAGGAGGGACTAAAGAACAGCGAATTTCACCAAAACAGAAACAAGGGCACTAAGCAAGCAAAACAAACGCCTTCTCGAGAATGAAAACCAATCAACATGTGTAATCATCCCGCCTAAGTACTTTAATTTTACTTTATTTAATTTCTATGACAAGCCTGTCTATCGATCTAACTAGCGTGTTACCCTCTCCCCTCGCCTCGCCGACGAGGTCTGCTTTGTCAAAAAACGCTTCCTTTTCTTTTTTAAAATGAAGTAGGTACCTACGCCAGCCTGACGAAGTGGCTGATGTAGTCCTTCTTGCCCAGCGGCACGTTCTTGTTCCGTAGCAGGTCGTAGAGCGTCGTGAGGTGGAAGTAGACGTTGGGCAGCATGTAGCCCTGCACGTAGTTGTAGGCCGTCATCTCGGGCTCGTAGTTCGCCCCCAGCTGCGCCTTCAGGATCTTGTCCTCCTTGCCGTTCAGGTCCTCGGGCTTCACTGACGCGAGCAGCTCGAGCGTCTCGACCAGGTACTTCTTGCTGTCCTCGAGGGAGGCTTCGCGGTTACATTCTTTCGTCAGCTTGTTTTTTTCTTAATTACTCGTGGAGGTACTTGGGGGAAGTGGGGGAAGTGGCTTGATCGAAGGCACTGAGCTCGTATATATGTGTGTGTGTGTGTGTGTGTGTGTGTGTGCCCGGCCGCCGATGGGGATGCCCCTGTCAAGACAATAGGGCGAAAGATTATGCTGGAATATGTGTGAAGGGAAAGAAATGCTACGTACCAGGTCCGAAAACGACCGTGTTGGGGGTAATGCCAGCAGCCTTAGCGAGGAAGGAGCCAGTGTGCAGGGCGCTGATGACGATCTGCTGGCTGAGAGGCCACATATCAGGAGCGAGACGGAGCTCTAGGATCTCGGAGATGGGAGTGCCCTTGTCCGCGGCGAACGCCTCGGCCTGCGCCAGGAGGTGCTGCTCAGCCTTTAGGATGTTGGTGAGGACAGGGACGGCGAGATCATAGAGAGAAGCCATGGTTGCGGTTGCGGTTGCGGCTGCGGTTGCTGGTCTGGTGGAGGATGGGATGCGAGGAAGGTTGGTTATGACTGTGCTGTTTCGTTGTAAGTTGCTGATGAGTGATGAGAGAGACGAGACGGAGGAGAGATGACGACAACGAGCGATACAGCTCTCCTTTCATATATAGACGTCCAACCAAGCACCCCGCCGGCCGAACAATATATGATTACTTAAGTATATTGCCTCCATCGCAAATACCCTGGTCTAGCTGGATAACCAACCGTCCCGAATCCCGCCCCTCACCTCGTCGTTCAGCCCCTCCTCCCCGCCTCATTACTACTCTCGCGATCAAATCCTCATCTGCATCGAGACTAGGCGACTATCCCGGCAGTCGCGTCGAAAGGTATTCGTCGGCTGCGTCGCTAGTAGGTTATGTACGTTATGCCTCGAGCTGAGTCTGCGCAAATTATCGGCGCCGAGGAGACACTCGACTTTGGGAACATGACACATATCCACTGGGCGTTGGATTGTATTATGTTTCCGAGCCCCCCCCACTTACAAATCTTGGGTCGGCCCGGGTGGCATCCTGGTCGTTTTTGTTACCTGGACGCTGTAATACTTGCAGCGTATTTATCTGAGACCGTACTGTGTACCAGAGACTACGTGAGATGTTGCGGTGTAGTGTGATGTAGTGTGAATAGTGTGAATAGTCTAGATAGTGAGTGTAGTGTAGTGCAAGTGTCAAAGTAGTCTTGTTCCAGCAAGTTCGGCGAGTCATGACAAACCAGGTCGGCACGCCGAAACGTGTGGCGTTCTAGATTTTCGTCGTACATTGGTTAATACAGCTTTGACAAAACAGCCCGGTTGGCTATACGTACGGTGCCGAAGTGAGTCTCCGTCAGCATTAACATATAATTACCTACACTACCTAGGTACGTTAGGTAGGTGAGAAGCACGGAAGTCAGTTGTCCCAAAAGAGAAGATATGTTGACACTTAGTTAGCAGATTACGCAACCGCATATGCATCCCTAGTCGTATGCATGCGTGCATGTATATAACGTTTACTTATCCATGTACCGCGCAGATGGGAGTATATATAAGCAGGGTAGCCTCCGTATAGTCCGACATACATAAGTAACATGCAGGCATCTATCTCTAGTAGCATTCAATATTATATTAGTTGGAGTCGAATACCAGGTTGCAAATGGAATCACGGGCACGCTTTTTCGTCCGTACATCGCGCCTTGCCTTATCACACGTTGCTATTGCTGCCTAAGCAGGCCAACAAGTGAGGGCTCAAGTTGTTCCGCGAGCAAATCCCATTGTTTCCTTCGCCCAGATGATAACACTTCATGTACGTAAGCAAGAAAGGGGGCCTATCATGTCCGCCCAAGTTCCGAGTTGCATCGGGATAGCCGCATCGATTCACCAGATGGGGACTAGATTAAGCGCAGTCGATTTCTTCGAAGAAGGCTGTCGAAGGCCTCGGCGTTTACCAGTCTCCGCACATCGGGTTAGGGTAGGTAAGGTATGTAGGGTACCCAGGCAATTCATTGTGCCGTTATTGGTAATTGCCATGAAGAAGACAGGTATCTGGAAGTCATGGGCGTGTGTTAAGCCCGTCCAACAAACCCCGGCCATCTGTATGCAGCATCCCCGAAGATCATTAACGTGCATATAAGTAGATAAAGTTGGTACAGTAAAAGGACGCAGCCAAGCATTCATTCAGGCACTATACTACCATACTGCCTCTGCCTACCTACCATGTATGCTTGCCTACACCAATGGACGCATCTATATACTCCAACGTGTAGGAATCTTGGGCGTAAGTGGGAATGAATGATATTGTAGATAGGGCTTCAACGATAAGTCGCCTTTCTGGGTTCTCAGTTAGTGGTGGGCGGGATTCCGCCTAGCAGCGGGCTTAGGGCCCAGCAGGAACTGTTGTGGCCGGGTTCTGAATAGCAAGAAGGCAATAAATAAATCATCGAGCAGAGTACTTAATGAGGGGGGAAGAACATTGGTCTCTACCCGGCTTCTGCCCGGACGAGCCATCAAGGTATACGGACCCAGCAATCAGGAATGTTTGTGTCGCATTGCGTTGTTGTTGCGACGCTAACGCCCGCATGGAGCATGTGCAATCTGCGACCTCGCACACCTTCTCTCTCCCCCTTTTCTCGTTATTTATTGCGGCCTGAAGCCCGAAGGTACGTGCTTACTTAGTTGGTTGGCTACATTTTTGGTATATGCTTGTTGCTGTCTGCTTGCTGAAATCCAGTAGATAAGGCACATGTGATAATGCAATCCGCTGAATAATAACACATCCTACCGTGGTCCTCGTGGGCCCAATTCTAAGAGTAAGGTAATCGTAATATCATGCCGCGTGCGACGACAACCAAAAGATGTCGAAAAACACAGCATGAATGCCCAACCAGCTAACCGTGCGCACAACCATCCGCCCTTAGGACAATAACAACGCCAACCCACTAGCCTTGGAACACAGAAGTAATACAGCGCTCCCTCCGTCGCACACTGCCCTGATGTGCAGCACAAAAGACCATTCTGATTCCATCACATTCAGTAACACATATAATGAGGGGGCACAAGCGGCCGCCTCCGCAGTATAGCTCGCCCGGCCCCTAGTCCTTGGTGATCCAAAGCCAGACCACGGCCTTCTCCCGGCCGGAACGGCTGCGGTCCCAACCGCATTCCTTCAGCGTCTTGTTGATGTCCATCTGGTCCCCCTGGAAGATCATCCCGCGATACCATCTGCCGCCGCCACCCTCAATGACCTCGGTGATCCTGTTCAGGCACGGGTTCGGGTTGCACGCGCCGAACCGCAGCATGAGCTCGGCGATGGTCGTGTTCGTGGGCACCTGGAACTTGGCGAACGAGTAGTTCATGCGGGGCGCTCGCCATGGGGGCTCCTTGGTCCTGAAGACGTGGATCTTGGTGTGCTCGTCGTGAAAGATATAATTGTAGCCGGGTTCGCAACCGGCACCGCCAGTGGAGTTCACCATGTTCATGCCAGGGACGTCGGGGCTGACGCGGGGGTGCGGCTGTGGAAGGCGCTGGTTGGGGTAGTAGCTGGGCGCGCCAGGATATCCTGGATATCCCGGATATCCCGACTGCGGCCATGCATACCCAGGCGTGTTCATCATGGTATTCATCATGGTGGGTGTTGCGCCGTAGGGCATGCCGGCAGGAACGGCGCTTGCAAAAGGCGGCCCATTATTCGATGCGGGGCCGCCTTCGGTATCCCAGCCGAAGTTCGAGTTCCATCCGCCCATAGGGCCTTGGCCAGCCATGACGGCAGATATGCGGGTGATTGGAAGGCCAAGGGCTAGATGAGGAGGATGACTTCCAAGGGTGGAAATATCGCCGGCAAATGGAGGGGGGCCGACTTTGTGTAGATAAGGGTACGATTCGAGATCGATACGTGTGGTAGCAGTAAGAAGGACGTAGCCGTCCCTGGTGAAGTCGAGGTCGTGATGCAAAGCGGAAGGGCTGTCTGCAAAGAGATCTTAACAGATGTCTATGAGGACTGGAATACGAGGTGCAGGATTATATGAACACTGGCCCTGATGTGCAATGCTAGGAACCTCGAGAGAGAAAACAAGGAGTAGCAAGATTCTGGACTAACCAGCTCCACGTATATCCGTTGTCAGAACCTGAGGCTCAGTATCCGAGTCGGAGTCTGTGCTGGAATCTTCGTCGCCCCTGTATCCCAGCAGAAGCTCGATGCGCCAGAGTTCGCGGTCCTCGATGTCGTAAAAAGATCCCACAACAAGGCAGGCCCACGGGCAACCAGTCGGGTGAGCCCAAATATACCGTCCAGTGATGAGCTTTGTGGCGGGATAGGGAAACTCGGGCGGATCTGTTTGATCCTCTCGAGAATCCACGATGAATGAGAGCACCCGGCACCTCAGCTGGTGCACGAGATGCCCAGGTGGAGGGATGAAGAGACTTCACCCTTGGAAGAGGTTGTATGATAGCTTGATAGTTGCCGAATCTGCGCCTGGAAGTAGTATGAGTTTGGGCTGGCGCAGAGGATCACAGTTCGGATGAGCAGTAAGCAGACAAGGACCAGCGCATCTGCAAGCAGGTTGGGACGTAGGTTCTCCAGCAGAGAAATATCGGAGAATTTGAAAGCTGGGGTTAATGAAGACAGACAGATTTGCCTTTTTAACTATCCCCCCCTCCTCTGACGAGCTTTTGGTGCGATGGATCACCAGACTCCTGTGACCGTGAGGATGACACTTGTGTAGCCAAGTTTGTGTGACTAATGAATCACACAGCGGTAGCCTAAAAATTACAGACATGAACTGCCCCTAGAGAAGAGTCTCTGGCCTATTGGAAGTTCGAGTTGTATGCGAGCCATCTTCCTGGGTCCAATTACGGCGGTGCTATGGTTTCGAAATCCGCCCGATCATCCAAAAAGGGCGTTGAAGAAACGATGACCACCACTGGTATAAGTTCGTGGGACCCAGCAGTTCGGTACAAATAATCAGCTATCCTGTGAATGGTCAATAGCTTGGCCGTGTGGAAGGTGAATCACCCTAACAGCGGCGCGTGCAAGTCGAAGCAAACAATATCCAGCATTGCCACTCTCACAGTTGGTCAAACAGACTGCTCTAGACAACCCGATAGCATCCCTCCGGCATCGTGGCGGAGAAAAGATGGTCGCTCGCTCTGAACCGCCTTGCATTTCGTGAGAAGGTAGCACGAATCTAACAGGCCAGCCAACCACGAATCCTTACCAAGCGCTAATAGAAACAATAGGACAGCATACCATGTAGTTTCTAGTGCTTTGCATGCCCTCTTATTAGGTAACATCAAATTCAGGACATATTCCAAGTCAAGGGGAGAGATGTCCTCGTGGTACGTCAACTGGTTTGACAGTGTGGAAAACAGTGCCTATGAGGAGGGTGTTCATCACGCACACGGGGGGTGGAAACGAGGAGGTAGCAGGGAGGTGGGCTCGGGTCTGTATCCCGATGTCTGTATATCATTGAATCAAACTCGAGGCAGTTGTTTCTTGCTCGACGATGCGTACTGCACTGCCGGTCCGCCCTCCATCAGTCTCCTGCTTAGCAAGTCTTCGCTTCTCGGCCTCCGCCACGAGGTTTTTGAAGTAGACCTCGGCCTGCACGGTGGCGCTGTAGGCAACGGCGCTCCAGCTCCAGACATTCTTCTTGTCCGGGTCGGCACCGGCGGCAAGGAGGGTTCGTAAGACGGGAAGCTGTCCATGGCTGCTGGCGAAGTGGAGAGCAGTGTTGCCGTCAATGTCAGCATTCTGGACAGCCAACTCGGCACCGTCGGGCACGTAGGTGAGGAGGATCTGGAGAACAGTGTCATGGCCACCCATGCTGGCCTCCATGATGGCATCTCTGCCGCGTATGTCACGACGCAGGATGGTGGCAGGGCTGTTCTCGGCCAGGAAGTGGACGACCTCGGTATGGCCGGCGGCAGCGGCAAGCATCAGGGCCGTCTGGTGGTTGTCGTTGAGGGCGGGTGTGGGTTTCTCATGGTCGATGGCAACGAGGACTTGGCAGACTTGGAGATATCCCAGGCTTGCAGCGAGATGGAGATTCGAGTTCGCGAGGCCGTCAGCTGAGTGGTCGGGGTTGTGGATGAGGTCGGGGTGACTGTTGATGATGCGCCTAACCAGCAAAGCATCGTTGCAGCGCACGGCCCGACGCAGCCTCTGCGGTGGTTCGATCCTAGATGGCAAGCAAGGCACACGTGTAAGCGGGCATATACTTGGAGAGTGCTTCTTAGAGGCAGAGGCGAGTGAGCAGCTCAGCAGTAATCCATCCATCCATGCTTTGCAAACCAACGCCCTAGACGATGCCCATAGGAGGAAGTGCTACTAACATTGTTCCGTATCCCCCGTAATGCTCTCCCGTGTGTTTTATAGGCTCACATCAATATCAACAACGACGACAACAATGAACGACGATAGGTTGCCTGGGCTCAGCGCCAGTCTTGCGATGTGTCTCATTTACGCCGTCAATGCCAGCTGCATCTGACAACAAATAGCGAGGCTGAGTCCTCAGTGAAAGGAAATACGGGGGATATCAAACATGAACCTGACGAGAGACAGATAGGTAGCGACAACTGTTGACATCGTCAGATGTGTGGCGTGTGCAGTCGGATGGCAGGTCAACCAACTTCCAGATGTGGTTGTCTTGAGGTCTGCCAGCGAATAATATCCAGCTTTGGAGAACATAGCGGCCGCTACCGACAGTAGGTACTTACATAATTACCTTCTAGGCTTAGGGCCCAGGGGTACCTAAGTTCGTAGGTACCTATCCAACATCATGCCAGGCAGTAGGTACCTTCAGTGGACCCTAGGTAGTTGTGCATCTCTCAACAGAGAAATGCGACAAGGCGAGAATCAAGGCACCCATGTCACCCGAGAAGCCCGTGCACGCGCAGGTAGATATGCCTATAGAATACTTTGCCCCACCAAAGATTGCTGTATAATTATAGATAGGTACCTCTGGATCTATAACTATAATAACTTCACCAATACTGCTGCTATAATCGTGCATCCAGTACTATTTGATTTTTTACTTCAATGCGCATCTAGCGGTGTAACTTTTTAAAAATGATTTTTTTGGTAGATATGCAGTACTTTGTACTGTAACTATAGCAGTCTACGGCAGGTCTATAGTGGGGCAAAGTCTTCTGTGGAGCCTCTCTACCTGCGCGTGCACGGGCTTCTCGGGTGACATGGGTGCCTTGATTCTCGCCTTGTCTATAGACTCCTCTCAACAGGCCCCTTCCCGCTCCGAAATATGACCCTCAGCATGCACAAATAAGTACCGTACATGATGGATGCAGGTCTTTTGCTGATGTCAGGCATTATGTCTCCTTACGTCCATATATCATGGATTCACCTCTTCTTCCCTGGTTTCGTTTGCAAATGTGATAGGTAGTATTGAGCAGCAAAGTGTAAAAACCTAATCCGTGCCGCACTCAACCTTGAACTTAACAAACATCCATATAAGTACAACGCTACAACGCCCCAGGGAAAGCCAATCGCATAACGCCGTGGTGTATCTATCCCTCGAACATCATCCACAAACCAAACACCTCGATCAACAAGTTATAGGTCCCCCGCCCGTTACATGAGGCTCGCCACAACACAGCCCGCCGAGAGAGCCATTGTTACCCCCAGGGGGCTCATCCGCGCTGCGCCCGAAGCCCCTGACCCCGACCCCTTGCCTCTGCTGCCACCGCCGATTTTGAATCCTCTGCCGCCTCCCTTCTTGATCCCGCTGTCCGCGGCCGTGTTGTTCTTATCGATATCGACGTGATCAGGGGACGAACCCTCTGGCGTTGGCGTTGTCGTCGGTGATGTTGCTGCGTGATATTGGCCTCCCGGAGTAGGGGCTGCGGTGCCGGCGTTTCTGGCATCGACCGCCGCCGCACGTGGGGGCTCCGCTATCTGTGGCTGGCCGAGAGATTGGTCAGACGGCGCACAATGGCCGACGGCCGCGAGGACAAACAAGGCTGGATATCCCCGCGATAACTTCATGGCTTGTTGGTGGTAGTTTTGGATTTTGTAGTTTGGGGGTATGTAGTGGTGAGTATGCCGTAAATGTATTATTAACTGCTTGTGAAGGGGAGCACGGTACTTGTCGCTCTTTGATGTTGGCTGGTTATCTCAAGTTGATGGCAAATGTAAATATAATGGAGCAGATGTGATATATCAGATGTGAGAGAGCAGATATGAGAGAGAGTAGATGTGTTTATAAAGCCCTCCTAGACGCCATCCCGGTAAGGGAGAATAAGTTGTTTACTTAGCTTGATCTGTGGGGATTGTCGCTTCATCACCCCAATGTTGTCATAGTGTAGCCGTTGTGCCTCACATAAATGATGGAGGCGCAGCGCATACCACTGGCTGAGAGCCAGCTCCAAGTTCTCGGATATAACCCCTAGTTACCACGGGCTCTGCGCCTCGAGAAAACAGACATGGCAATATTTACATTTTGCTGTAGCATAGCGTGACACATCAGCAGGGAGCCAGAGGGATAGACAGACATATGAGGCTGAGGCCAAACTTCTTGTTTCTCTTTAATTCGCGCCACGCCAATTATGTACGCCAAAATAGTATACATCTTCTCATTATATACAACCCATAGTTATTCACTGTTCACATAGTCTTCCAGGGGAATTGCATCAGGGGCAGGGGTATCGTAGCGAGGAAGCCCGTTCGTCATATCCGTCACAAATGACAAGTAAGGAGTGAGGACCAGTTTGTTCTAAGGACGAACCATGGGGTGCCGCCCTCTTAGATCTGAAGTGCGCCGACTAATAGCACGACGCCTACCACCAAAGTAGTAGGCAGTGTGATGCCACGCCCAACGCCAGAGTCATCGTCGTCGTCGTCGTCACTAGTGTGGTTGCCCTTGACTTTGGGCGGCTTCTTCTTCTTTGACTTTGGTTTCGTATCTCTCTTCTCGTTATCTGTTGATTCTGTGATAACAATGGCATCACTGTGAGGGTACAATAACTTGTTAGTCGGGTTGACCCGGAGACAATTTTCATGAGCAAAATTTCATGAGCAAATCGAGGTTCATTACCTCTGGTTGACGGGAATCTTGACAGCCTCGTAATCGTGGCTGGCCACGGCGACAGCAGGGTCGTCGACTAACACCGATTGTGCTTCGGGTTCTTGTTGGCTGGTAAACAATGAGGCATCGCTTATAGCTACAGCACCAACTGGTGAAATACCCGCTGGGAGCAAGGTAATCAGTGCGAGAAGCGTGGCAAGCGGCGAGTTTGATGGACGCATATCGAGTGGATTTCGAGAGTCTGTGGTATGTGTTCAACTGATGATGGATATGTCTATCGTTCCAGGAAGAAAAAGCCAGTCACGAAGAGGACGGCGCCTGCTTATGTAGATGTTGAGCATGGCCTCATGGCCAGCGGTGGCGGCCTCTCGCGCCTAGGGAAAACTCCCTACCTCGTTCTACAGACATAAGTCCTGAGGAGTAGACCTAGCTCCTGGCGACTAAATGAGTATAGGGGCGCCAAGGTCTTGGCTGTGACGCAATTTCTGCCAGCCAACATCCAAGGTGTAGTGTAGGTCGGAGATACCTTGAGAACAGTTAAAATCTAACCAATACAGAAACATAGACGCGTGTCAGAGAAAAGGTTTCACGATTCTAAATATATATGATAGATATTCAGTCATATCGAGACGTGATGACTGGGCCTCTATGAGACTCTTGTACTGGATGAATCGAAAGGTGCGCATTGCGAGCGAAATCGATCATTGCTGCGAGTATACATGTCAGAAACTTTTTGTCATTTCGCTGTCGCCGTCCAAGCCTTCGTAGCGTGGCGAGTGGTTTGGCGTGCATGTAAGATGTTTTTCCCGACTGGTTTCCTGAGCGATACCTACTTACCTAACACCGCCTACGGATGCAGACCTATGGGGCTGGCTAATCGAAGTGTAGGTGGTAAATAAGCTCGAGTCTCTTCCAATGGTTACACCAACTACTTCTTTCATAGGAATGGCGGCAAGTCGCCAACGCGGTGAGTCTAGAACCGTTACCTAACATGCGAATACTACCTTGAAGCAAGGAAATTTCAACTTTGCGACTCTGTCTGCTATCTTGGTTGATGCCAAAATGACGGCCCTTGTAGTCTTGGCCATCTGCTTGCCTATTCAACCCTTGGCGCTGGGATGGATGCTCCATCTGCCATGCAGATCTGGTAGAGATCGGAGAACCAGAGTGGGCCGCTAGCAGAATTGGATCCCGGCGCCGTTCAGAAAATAGTTAGGTAGGTAGTACAGAGGTTGTGAAATGCGATCATCGTCGTGTGTCCTCACGACATTGACGTAAGGACAATTAGCCACTGGATTTCAAGATTGCAGTTGTAGCCGCCCTCGTGGGGAATGACATCTGATATCTGCATCGAGGCTGTGTGATCAAAATGACGGCGGCGACGACGATGACGATGGCGATGACGATGAGTAAGATGATGCTATTGATGAGTCCCGATACCAATTTCGGCAATTACTTAGGTACCTACCTAGCTGCACAGGTACCTGCAATTACCGAATTAGGTTAACCTCTAGATACCCCAGAGCTGCAGCCCAGCATTGGTCCAGAATCCAGACCACGCGAGCCACGCTCCCGTCCCGTCCAGTCTCAGCTCGCACCAGCCACAGATGTCGCTATGGCTGTGCTGCACTCAGCCACATTGCCTAATTAGGTTTAGCCGACGTAGGTACCTAAACCAGGTACCTTATCCACAGATTAGATAAGATTAATCTGCCTGTTTAGGAAATACCTACTTCGAGGGCCGAACGGGCAGGACACAACTGGAAATATCATCACATTAGGTATTCGCCAGTCAACTTCGTCATCCTGCTTCTACCCGCCCCTTTCTCTTCTCCTCCGCCTCCCCTTCTCACCCCACCGCCACTCCTTTCATATGCTCATGGTTCGCAGCAGCCATGGCCGGGTTCTATACTCTTCCCTCCGTCTAATCAACCAGCGATCGCTTTTCTCGACGAGTCGCCGAGCCACTGCCACCACCGCCGCCGCCGCCGATACCGACGCCACTGATGCCGCCAAGATCTCCGCCGCCTCGAACCGCCTCGTCGAAAAAGCCATACTAGAAGCCCGTGGTCCAGTTGCTGAGCAGTTGGCTGCCACCGGAGTATGGCTTGGTCACGGCCAACGCCGCCCCGGTCGCCCTACCGCCTCCGCCGCCACTGGCGCCGACGCCGACCCGACTTTGCCCAAGACCCGGAAGAGACGTTCGCGGGGGCAGCCCAAGCCGCCCACGGGAGACAAGACGCGTGTACACATCACCGGTGACAAGCTCTGCGACGATGTCCTGTCCTATATCGGCCCGTCGCTTGAGCGTCACCGCGGATGCGACATACTCGACCTCTATCCGGGTGCCGGCCTCTGGAGTAGGAAGCTGAACGAGTTCCTCCAGCCGAGGTCCCATGTCCTGCTCGAGCCCGATCACGAGCTCTATGAGCCCTTTCTCCGACCCTTGCTCGATCAGCCCGGCACGAAGCTAGTCCCCAAGTCCGGCATCATCTGGCGGGAGCTCAGCTCGGTCCTGACACCCGAGCATCTGCCCCATCAGCGCATCCCCGATAACCTAGACGAGCGCAACGATACGCTGCTCGTCATCGCCAATCTGGCCTTCCATCCCAAGAAACGTTTTCTGAATTTCGACTCCATGGCCTCCTTGGTACTCCACCAGTTTGTCAGCGCAATCCACACCGGCGGCTTGTTCCAGCGCTACGGCCTCGTTCGCATGCTCATCTGGACGCGCACCGACGACAAGCTGAGCTTCCTCCCCCGAAATATCCAGAGGCAGCGGCGACAGGCGATCGAGAACAATCTTATGTGTGAGTGGGTTCATGAGGTCTGCGGAGGCGAGGCGGCGTCGGCCAGTTGGTTCGCCCGCGATGAGGCTATCGACGAGGCCAGCCTGTTGGCGACGGTCAAGCGGATGCGAGCAGCAAAGATCAAACTACCTCCAGGGCGAGAATCCGAAAGCTACAAAGCGGCCCTGGCAAGAGTGAAAGCGAAAAAGGCTATACAAAAACCCGGAACATCCATCCCGACATTTAAAAGACCTTATCTAGATATGCTCGCCGATATGGAGGCGGCCTCTGTCGAGGGGGTGGACCTGGACGAGGACCCAACCGATCGGAGAGCTAAGCAACTTTACCAGTGGAGAGCCAACGCGGACCTGAAGAGAGCAGAGCGCGTCTTGGATATTTCAAGAGGCTTAGACAACATCATAGCACTGCATCAGGCGAAGAGTCCCGATGCTGAAGAAATAGCGGCAGCGGAGCTCCAGTGGCTCACGGACGTGCGAGAGTCTCCCAAGGCGGTGGCAGATGATTTCATAACGTACAGAGATAACCTTCACGCCTTCCGTAAGACGCCGCCGTTGCTCCAGTGGGATCGCAGGAGCTATGAGCCCATGACGGTACAGGCCGAGGAGTTCTTCCCCAACGTCCACTGCAGTCTTCTGGACATACAGCCCAAGGCGCCTCATCCGCTACTGCGCCAGACGGGACCATCCTCTAACCGCGCCGCCGACATGTTCGACATCATCCTAGGATCGCTGGTGCACCAGGCCTCGCAACCCCTCGCATCCGGTCTAGATTCCCTGTGGCCTGGCTCGTCGGATTATATCCTGCCGCGATGGACAAGTGGCCAGGACCTGTCTCGCGGAGGATTTCCTCTGCACCTACGCCACGCCGAGCCCGCCCCGCGGATGCTCGACGCGCGGCAATGGGAGGAGCTCCTCGAGCTTTGGATGGCGTGGCCGTTCCGCCCCGAGTTCAACGACCTCGTAGGACGCACGCATGATGAGGCAAGCGATAAGGAAGACGACAGCGGACAGAGCGACGTCTAAGGGCCGGAGAATTGGTCGTCCCGCAGTGGGCTACATTGAATTATTGAACTCCCCGATATCCCGTTTTGGAGGCCCCTGTTACGCCCTGATTGTCCGTGTGTCTGTGTATAGGTATTCCTTGGACATTGCCAGATCAGCATATATAAGTCATAACCCGCCGGCAGAGCGGTCATTGGTGTACACCAATAAGCGATTTGTAACATCATATGTACTTTATAGATACCTTATCCAGTTAAGCAACGGTCTGCGAAGCATAAAGCCAGGGGCGTTGATAATGTAGGTAGACGAAGACGAGGCTTGCACTTAAGTAACCTCTGAAGTGAAGTATCAAGCTTCGCACTCGCGTGCCCGTGTGACTCGGGCACGATGGACGCAGTGGATATGACGCGGGCAGGCAGGTAGACGGCGATGGCTTGCTACGGTAATGTGGGCACGGCCGGGCCGCGTACACTACAGTATGTTCATATTACGGAGGTTAGGTCCGGGGGCTCCCGTCCCTCGGCGTACCCTTATCTACACCATACATGAGCTACATTTAGTTGTGTGAAGCAGTAAATTTGATGAACAATAAACTTAGATACTAATGAGGCTATAGCGACATCACTGATGTGCTTACCTTACCCC
Organism: Nemania sp. NC0429; assembly: GCA_022578495.1. Taxonomy (NCBI): domain Eukaryota; kingdom Fungi; phylum Ascomycota; class Sordariomycetes; order Xylariales; family Xylariaceae; genus Nemania; species Nemania sp. NC0429. Next base: position 222,072 of record MU392203.1, on the reverse strand, counting down.
TAATCAGCACGCTACCCACCAGTTGATAGGTTCCTCGTCAATCTACCATCATTCCGAATAGCCGACCAGGCAACATCGGCCCACCCATCCGACTTATAAAGTGAGGCTAGAAATAAGCAATTAGGTAGGTGTTGGGAGTGAGATGCGGTCTGGACTCTCGCAACGGGACCTTCAGCCCCTTGCTTGTAGCCTGCCTGAACCAATATCCGAACAACACCTGGCCGCCCGCCCTATTAGGTAACCCTTGTAGGCTGAGAGGTCGCTGCTCGGCGTGCGTTCTGTGGCGTGTTGTTCGCCGTCCTTTCGCTATCAGACGAACTGGGCCGTCGCTACGCCGGGTCCGTATAGTGCCCCTTTGCGCTTTTTTTTTTTTTTTTTTTTTTTTTTTTTTCCTTTGCCCCCCTTCTCTCTCTCCTCCGATTCGATAGGGGCTAGGGACTAGGGGTTTGAGAGATTGCGCAGAGCAGAGCCTTGTTTCTAGAGATAAATCCTCCAATTTCATTCTAGACTACCTACTCTTCTTACCCGAGATGGTAATGTTCATACATGCAGCGGGGATCGCGAGGTAGGTTCCACCGGTCATCACCGCAGCTTGGAATATGAGCATTCTGATTTCTCGTGAAAGTTGACATTAGCCGTATTAACCATGATATCATATCTGAGTACTTGTTTATTACATTAGGTCTCAATACATTGCATCGAATCGAATGAACCTCGTATGATAAATCCCGTAAACGCTGGTGATGGCCGAGCTGGCTTAGAGGTTCAGGGATGAGAAGTGCTGTAGGGTGCATAGTCCGAGACTCGAGTGCAGGAGCCCGTTCGCAGAGATAGGTGCGGTCATAAGAGAAGCGCGATAGCTTTCAGCGGAAGAGCGAAATATTAAATCTGGATACCTTGTAATGACACGACCGGCCGTCTTCATTCATAGTCAGGGTTCTCCCAGCTACACTCTCCTGCCAGCCAGAATGTCGCGGAAGATCTCATAATTCCCCTCCCGGTTCGGATCGTACACGGCGAAGCATACGTCGCTCCACCGGTTCCCGGCGAACTCGTCCTCGCGCAGCACCGAGAGCCAGCAGTGGGCGATGTCCTCGGGCGGGTTGCCGAAGACGCCGCAGCCCAGCGCGCCGAGCACGAGCTTGCGGTGGCCGTGCCTGGCCGCCATGCGCAGCGCCAGCCTCATCTTGCCCTTCGTGATGTCCCGGTCGTGGTCGTGGCGGAAGACGTGCTTGTCCCGCGTCGTCTCGCGGATCATGTCGGGCTCCCCTGCGACGACGTGGCTGGTCCGGAGCTGGAACGTGCGGATCTCGGGGTTGCGTAGCGCCGCGATGGTCAGCACGCTTACGACGGGCAGTCGAGCCGGCTCGACGGCTATTTGATGATGGCCCGAGCTCATGTCCTCGCGCATGACAAGCACATACCGACTGTAGATGCCTTCGTCTTTGCGCAACGGGTAGAGGTCGGGATTAAGGCTAAGGGCGAGCGAGCTGCGATAACATATCGCCTCCTCCTGCGCCATGGCGCCGTTCATCCAGCCCCCGCCGGGATTCCGACTATTGGCGAAGTTTAGAACGGCAGGCCGGCTCTGCTCATCGCCATCGGATGATCCCCCCCGATGCGAATGCAGAAGCCGTATGGCCGCGTTCAGAGTGTCCTCGTTGGTGACCTCGATCGTCGCGGGCTGCGAATGCGAGGGTGAGGGCAGCGGGTCGAGGAAAGGAAGACGTGCAGTGGAATATTTTGTTGCTTTCTGAGCCTCTCTCTCAGTCCGCAGCTCTCCCAGCAGCTCTGGCAACAGGCTGCACGTATCTTGGGCAACCGCCCTGAGCCTGTCACGGACGGGGGAGGTCGACATGGAATCGTGTCGGCCTGATCGTGGCCGATATCTCTCCCAGGCGCGGGTGATGGGAGAGACCGATATGAACTCGTTTCGGCTTGCACGCGACCAGGATCTCTCGTGGTGGCGTCTTGGTCTTCTGGTAGATGGCATCGTATGCGACGCTGCCTACCTACCTACTTTATCGATTGCGAGAGCCCCGAGGGTGAAATGTGTGATGAACAAGGATGCACGCTCCTATTTATTATTATCTGGAGCATAATGCATACCTCTCGGTTATTGGGAGTGTGAGGCTACCTTGGGTGTAGTTGAATACCTACCTAAGATAAGCTGAAATGAAGTTGTTAGGCAGCGAGGTGGGTATTGATTGATGTTGGAGAGAAGATGGTGCCTAGTACATTGAAGCCACCCGTGGAGGGGTTGTATGATGCACTGTTCCTTCCTCATTACCTGCCCCAAGTAAGTACCTAACGTGAATAAGGTACCATTAACAATTACCCTATACCAGACACTTGAGACTGCGAAAAAACTAAAACGGATGTCTGATGCAAGCGTTGAACGCTTGGATTCTTAGATTCTTAGCTTCCAGATCTAGTCCCGAGGCCGCCATATGGGCTGGGCGTTCGCTAACCCTAGCTACAGCCCTGAAAAGAGGCGGAAACATGCGAATGCCACGCTGTAGCCTGAAGGATTCTACAACCTCCTGGCTCGCCAATGCAGCTGATAGCGAAGCTGCACCTCCAATTGGCGAGCCTACTTAAATGTAGAACGCCTCACTTGCCAGCACTATCTACACTTTTGTGCTTCTGCACATTTGATAGTCAACCTTGGCTATTTACAGAGAATACTTTGGGTGGCTTCGAAATCAGCGTGTATACATAATAAGGGGTCAAGGCATATAGGGCGCCGGGGAAATGCATGAACTGTAATGTCGTGCATCCTCATGAATATTAAAGATTCGTCCCTTCTTTCTAACTGAATTACTGTATGTGAACTAATTACGTCTCATACAACCACCATGGTTGTGGTAAGTTCCGCGATTCGAATTCCGTAATATCCATTCTCAAGTCTCAAACAGCAAATGTATCGCCTTCAGCATAGTGATCGCCGGTATAAGACCTGTAAGTAAATCTCGTGTATCCTGCTTGTTGGTGAAGTAAAGAAACTAAACGTGTAAGACGAGGGCCAGTTCAAACAGGCCTGGACCCATCCAGGTAAATCTGCGAACATCAAGGAGATATACCTCGCTGAGGAAAGCGGCATCAACCGGGCCTATCGCGGGAAACGTTTTCAACGGTTACCGGTACGTAGTGAAACGAATTGCTGTTATTAGTTTCTAACGTACTATCTATCTAACGTACTTACAGAAACAACTCGAGCTACAAAGTATACTTTCACGGAACCCAGCGTGCTTGTAATATCGGGAGATGGGGCAGTGCTCTCAGATACTGCAAAAAGCCAGAATGTCGTCTCTGTGGCATCTTATGGCACTCATTTGACGTCAAATTCTCTGGTAAGCGCAGAGGCAAGGCGACATTCCGGTTCTCTCGCTAACAGAAATCCAACTAGGGCAAGGGTGCATGTTCGGAGCCGGGATTTACACGACCCCCTCTTCATCGAGTCCGTTCACTCATCCCGGCAAGTTACCTTTTCTTACTCTAACTAGACTGACAGAGGCGGATTCATATGCGAGAAATCATCATTTGCTCAGCTCCCGGCATGCTATACTGATCTGTCGCGTCGTTTCGAACTACCCGCAACGGCTGGCGGCGGCGGACCCTTCGCTTACTGCCCCCAGCAGTGGTTATGATTCGGTATGCAAATCATAAAAAGCTTTTGTTAACGCCACATAGCTGATAATATGTCATTGCATAGGTCCAGGGTCTTACTATACAAGAAGGAGGGACGCTAAACTATCCCGAGGTTGTTGTGTATCGGAATGAGGCTATTGTCCCTATAGGAGTGATATTTTACACGAGAAAGGGATGGACACCATAGTCGGATGCAAGTACTAACTCGCAGTAGCTGTTTGATTATGATGTTTGAATGGTGTCTCGTAAACTAGCGCGACAGAATTGGTCTTCGTGGCTACGCCGCTTGTGGTATTGGACGTCGGGTGAGTCCTACAGGCATATTGGATAAGAGCTAACATTGAAGATTGCGTATGATCAGATTCGTATCACTCAGTCATTAATCCCATTATCGGCTAAGCTGTAAGCTTGGTTGAATGGCTGATGCTTATGACGGGGCCAAATCATATGTACGGTAATTCTTGTCTATTACACCTATACATCTTATTTTAGCGACATGAAAGCATATATTCCGAGTTGGTTATTGTTGAATTATAATCTCTAGTTAAGATCTTAACCTTATCAATTAATTATTTAATGCTGAATACGAGCTCGGTTCTTCTGTCGAAGCCATTGCGACGGATTTCTTCGTCGCGTTACCCTTTCGCTTTCTAGAAAAGGGGTAGTTTTGACAGGGTTTCAGACTTTTCATTCTCACCCACCGTCCTCGATTTTCGTGGCTGCCTACAATACACTGGACGCCGAGGAGCGGCCCCTGTTCTCTATTTGTGCTCCAATCTTGTATAAACGTGTGAAATGTATAGACGGTGTCCGAATCGCCAAAGTCCTAGATCCTCACTCGAGCTTACATCTTCGTGAAGATAGTGAAAGGTTTCAAAGCGGACCAGGTGGAAGCTTTGCTTCCGTAATAGACGTGTGGCAGATGGCAAGACATCTCCGTGGAATTAGCATCAACCAGTAGGACAGGAAAATGCAACGGTGCATTTATGTACGAGCATTCACAGTTGGCACGCCGTATTCTACCAGCAGATAATGTTATGGGCTTAACGGTTCTAGCCAGGTGACAACTGAACGGACTTTAGCATCCAATTCGAGCAGGCACTGCGCCTGAGTTCCTATCCGCGTTCTCGCTCTAATATCTCTTCCATCTTGTCAAGAGCTTCTTTCTCGTGTGTTTCATGGTCCAACTGGACAACATCCCATTTAGAACTGAGCGCTGCCCTCAACTTGTTCAAATTCAAACCAACTTCTTTATCCTGACCACAGAAAATCTCACCAGTATGCCTACTCGAATGAATGATGCGCTCACACCTGGGTCGCCTCACGTAGTCAAATGCTTCGAACGCGGAATCGATATCCTTGGCAGATGATACGTGGCGGAACAAGAATCCGAGAATCATGGCGTCCTCGATTGCCATGGAGGCGCCAGAGGCTTGCCAGGGCGATGTAGCATGAGCGGCATCGCCGATGATGCATACGCGACCCCTTTTATAGGAGGGAGTAGCTTTGTGCTCCCATTCAGAGTACCCGTAGGGGTTTGGCTGGTCTAGAATAAGCTATGATGATGTTAGAATCACTGCGTAAGATGAGATTCTCTCTAGATGAACGTAGACATTCGAGGCGCTTCTGTATCAGCATAGATTATTCAAAGATAACTCACGTCAATCATGCCTTTCGCTACTGGTCCTTCAAGCCATTTTCCTAGCGTATCCATGAGAATCTCTCTATTGAGCAGGACCTTCCTTTCTTTCGGAGATTGAGTTTCGACTGCTGATATGACGCATTGCACCATAGTTCGGTTCTCCAGGATGTCGTGCATGATAAATGCGTTGTCGCCAAGCCACCCGTATTGTCGATCCTGTTCGAAGAATTGCTCTCCTAATTTTTCCTTGGCTTCCTCGTAAGGAACTAGATTCCTGCAGTCCCAGAAACCGGCCGGTGACGCCGCGTACTTTTCAAACGCATCGTCGCCAATAACGTGTCTGCGAACAGTGCCGAAGACGCCGTCCGCACCAATGACGGCATCGAAGTGATCACACGTCTCATCTTCGAACTTAAGAAGCACGCCAGTGTCGCTTGAAGTAAGCGAAGTGAGCTTCTTACCGGTGTGAAGGATCTCGGCTGGCAAGGGAGCAAGAAGTTCACGCAACAGCGACGCGCGGTGAATGACTACTCCTGGGTCACCGGTATTTCCCATGTCAAAAACGACAGTGCCAGCTTCGGAACCAGAACCCTAAAGAGGAGCTCATTAGCATAACATGCCCCCCCTCTGGACCGCTGTGACTGGGTTCACTTACCAAGGCGACCCGTGTCGATCTCATAGGGACGGCTCCGGCTTTGGAGAGAATCTCTTTGGCAGATGAGGTAGCGCGCAGCAGGCTTTTCTGAGCAAGGCTGGTAAGGATAATGGCAGCTCCGCGCTCAGAGAATTCTGGCGCGGACTCGAACACCTCAACATCCGCATACTGGAGCTGCGTTAGAGTATTCGCCAATGTAGCGCCAGCAAGGCCACCACCAACAATGGCTATGCGGATACGAGAATGTGTCATGGTCAATCACGCCCGATTAAGCGGTTTGAGATATGAGGGAGAGGATAACTGCGAAACAGTATTGGAATTTATTGATTATGAGTCGGTAAAACCAAGAAGGCTTTGGTCTGATGATTACCTACCTACCTAGGTACTGCCCCCCGAATGCCGACTCTCCTTTCACTGACAAGATTTCCATACGCATTGTTACTTCAACCAATGCAGACCCGTGCTTAACCTGACTACCAAGCAGGCATCTATACCTCCTTTATTCTCTGCTACCCAACCGTAATCTACCTAATTATAGCATCTTTCAGCACACACCTACTACCTACGTCGTTTAGGAACCTACAGATGTCTATACGGTGCTTGTATTGCAGGAGAGGGGGTGTGCGCCCTTTGCAAGCTTTCTAGGTGAGGTAGGTAGTATAAAGTATAGTAGCAGTACGCTGCAAGACTTGGCCGGGAGGCTCCCGATCCCTGTTCGAGCCACTGATGTTGCAGCCCCCGTCGTGCGCTGTACCACATTCTATTTACATACCTAATTAATCTACTATATCGCAAGCCCGACGTTTTATTGCACTAAGAGCACATGCATGATCCTTAAAATTGCCAAGTGAAGGCTTCAGTCGGGTGGGACAACATCGTATTATATTAGATATCTGGATAGGGGGGGGGGGGGGGCCCCCCGGCCAAGGGAGCGGCGGGCCGGTAAAACAAAGCAGCGCCGGGACAAGCCA